>JAQQRF010001059.1:0-17821 GCA_030523145.1 Trissolcus brochymenae
TTGTCAAGCTTTCGAATTCCAGTAGCGACGTCTGAAGACATCGTACTTGACATTGAAGTGTTGAATTAATATATTATTTATTGTCCACTTATTTTTTAGAGGAAAAGATTTGGTTGTTATTCGTACAACCTATGATAATATATTCTTGATTTTTTATTGTAGAATTATTGTATATTAATTGAGTTGAACATTTTATTTTTTTAAACATGAAATACTTATAAAAATTTTGTTGGGCGCCTGGTCATAAGTGACCTTTCCGATTAACTCAATCCTTTTTGAACTTGATCTCTTATCGTGTAAGGGACGTGGGCTATCAGCTAACGGACTTACGGACAAACAAAAGTAAGTCCAAGGAAAAAGTTCAATTTATTAACTACGAAGAGAAAAAGGATGGCATGATACAATTAGTTGCCAAAGTTACCGTCGGATAATAAAAAAATTCAATCTCTAAAATTAGTCGCCAATTACAAAAAAAATCAATTAATGCGCTAAAACAATGTACAATTTACGACCAATCTCAGTGACCCAAAACATCGACGGAATTATTGAATTAATAATCCAAAATGACTGTTACAAGTTGCTGTTGATCAAAATTCGAATTCGCAATGCAAAAATCAAACCTTTCGACGACAAACATTAGCCGGACGCAGCTTGGCGGGAACCACCCTCGACCGACACAAAACTTGCGCACACCACTAAATTAATTTACACTAATTGAAAAAAAAAACTAAAAAAAGCTCAAACGTTACTAAACTTCGCGGTTACCGCCGGCTCAGGGAAACGCAAAAAAGGAGAGGGAGGAACGGTTCACTGGCGATTAAATAACCGTTCCCCCACCTCGGCCGCCACGCAAAACCTGGCCTGAACTCGCGTTCAGGCCTCGTACAGATGTCCGAAGGGAAGAAAGAGGCCCCTTTTATCGACCCCGGTTGATATCGGCGGGCGTAGGCCCTGCTCTACCGATGATCCGGCCGCTGTGGGGATGTTCCTGCAGACACCCAGGCCGCTGAGTACGGCTGGAGAATTTGCTGAAAAAAAACAAAAGTGGTGGCGTCTTATCCCTGCAGCTAAAATCAAAGTTTTGTTAGTCGGTATAAAGTTCAAAGCGCCCGCATGTCGCTCAAGCTGGTCTCGTTAGTTGCCCCCCTATTACAAATAATTTAATTTACTATCTTTGGCAACTATTCTAATTAACCAACCTGAAAAAACTCTTCGAGTTCTTCCAGGAAAGTCCCTCGGCCTCCATTTTCTGGAAGTCCCCGAGCTAAATAAGCCCTGCCACGTTACAAATAGTAGAAATCAATAATGATATGGAGGAAAAATCTGACGAAAACATTTTGACAAACATTTTTTAATCAAAATGACATTTTGGATTTAAAGGTCAAAATTAAAATTAAAAAGAGAATTAATTTGAACAAACAAGGCTGGTCAATGATTTTGGACGTTAACTGCGTGGTACACCAGCAATTGTTGGAAAAGGCCTGTGTATTTGGGCTCGCAGAGATGTAGGGTCTTTAATAGCGCCAATATATGAAATTACTTTAACTTTTAGGGTTATGGGCATGCACAGTCAACGTGCAAAAAAGAAAAAGCTTGCAACCAATGTGCCTAAAAGCACGATAGCAGAAAGCGCTCAAATAGAGAATAATGCGTAAACTCCGTGAGTCAAGAAATCGAATTTAATTTAAAAGTTTTAAATGTAAATCATGACGTGACAGACAGAAACTGCCCTCATTATTTGCGAATTTTAAAACAAAAACATGACAACGTGGAATAGCAATCAGTGCGGCTAGAAATTAATTTATCTAAGAAAAATAATTGTAAAAGTTTTAAATGTATAAAAATTATTGGATTGAAAAAGAATTGGAAATTATTTATTAAATAATAAAAACATCAATATCCTGGCATCAAATTGATGAGGTGTGACACGGAGTGCAGTTTCACCGGTGGTGTAACACTGTACATTTGTCGCACAGTTAAATATGGGATGTTGTTCTTGACTCGGTCTGAGGGAAACTATTAGTGTGTCGGGGTTTACCTCTCGACAACTTTCTATAGGGGCAATATACTGTTACTGTATCACTCTCTGAGTAGTTCAGATGCACAATTTTTGAATTTTTTAAAAGAAGCATTTGACGAATTGTATAAAAAGACAATAACGTAGTAATCTTGTAGTCTCGGCGGGTTTAACATAAATTTGTTCAATAGCTGTTACTTCGCAGAGAAGTTAGAGAAAATTTTTTGACAAGGGGCAAAAAGCAGTCAAACAAGCAACTAGAATAACACCTTATAGATCTCGTTTTAACGAATGTGAATCTTGAGGCGAAAGTTGAAGACACAACAAGGGTTTCAGACCATGTCTGGATATCAATAATTTTTAAAACAAATAATCAAAAAGGAAAACTTATAATAAAGAAACGAGATCAAAAAAATTCGATTATAATAATTTATTTGTGAATAACTTGACAGTTAATTATGTAAATAATAGTTTTAATCTTGACAATAATGAAGACAATAATAATTATAATTTTAATCAACATGACAGCTTGAATTTTAAGGCTAATAAATTGATCAACTCTGTTTATTATACGTTAGACGATTTAGCACCAATCAAAACTATTAAAATTATAAAATTATAAAACTATAGAAAATTAAAAAAATAAAAAAACGTGATCATCTGTATAAAATATTTAAAGGAACTTATGAAATGAATTATTGGAACCAATATAAATGTTAAAGAAATAAAGCTGTAAAATTGATAAATATAACAAAAAAGCAATATTTTGAAAACAGAATCGAAGAAACTTAAAATGACGAGGAAAAAATGTTCCAAACAGTAAAAAAATTACTACAAAATGAAAAATCGAATGACATAGATTTCCAAAATATTAAATTCGACAACGACGTTACGAAAACAAAGGAATTAGCTAATAAATTTAACAATTAATTTATTGATAGTATTTAAAATATAATTTTAAATTGTGACGACACTATCGTGGAAAGACATTATTTATTTTATTTATTTGAGTTTGACTCTCCTCCATATTTTAGCAACTTTGATAAAATTAATTTAGATAATTTATATGACATAATAACACATTTAGATAGAAACAAACGTTTACTAGATGGTAAAGACAAACAAATTCTAGTTAATTTATTCGAATCATTATGAGAAGTATTCTTAAATGTTTTGAACCAGTCACTTTACAATATAGTTTTCGAGAGAGATGGAAATTTTCCACATTGACACATATCAGAAAAATTTGTACCTCCAATAATGCGAGTGATTTTCAGCCAATTAATCACCTTCCTATGTATGAAAAAATTTTAGAATTAATAGTAAAAAAGCAATCAAAAAAATTTTTAGAAAAAAATAAAATTTTAATTCATGAACAATCTGGCTTCTGAAATAAATATTCATGTGAAACAGTTAGTTTTAGACCAATGGACGACTACAATAAGTGAAAAGAAATATGTAGAAATAATTTTTATTGAATAGAAATGCGCATTCGAAACGATCGATAGAAATTTATTAATTAATAATTATTAATGTAATTGATAATAATTAGAATTGATAAATAATTATTAATAATAATTATTAATTATTATTAATAATTATATTTATTAATAATAATTATTATTAATATTAATAATAATTAATAATTATTATTATTAAGAATAATTTCATATCGCATTAGAGGTAATGTTCGAGACCAGTGAAACCATGCTCTGTTCTGAGTCCCATACTTTGCATATTATACATTAATGATTTGGGAAAATATCTCAGTGGGCATCGTGAAATCAGAATATTTGCTGATGACACAATGCTCTTCGTTTCAGATAAAAATATGGAAAATATGGAACGAAAACTGAATACTACAATGTCTCTGCTGAGCACCTGGATGAGCAGTAACACCATGTTTCTTAACGCGAAAAAAACATATTTCACATGATTTTAAAAAAGTTTACAGAACTATAATCGCTCCATATATCGTATACTGCTCAACAGTATTTCTCGATACCAACCAGGAGGAGGTACAGAAGTTGCAGCGGTTACAGAACAGGGCCATGCAGCAAATATTGCACTGAGATATTTATACGCCGATCAAAGATATGTTGGAGACACTTGATTTTTTAACTATTGTGAAATGAATTAAGCGAAATGTTATGACTTTAATTTATAAAATGAAAATCGGCGAAGTGCCTCCAGAACTATGTGACAGAGTGCAATATAGATGTGATATCAGTGATAGGAATACGAGACAAAGTAATAACATTGTTTTACCGTTTAAAAGAACTCAGCGAGTGCAGAAAAATTTATTTTACAAAGACGTTAAATAATTCACTGCCCTTCCTGTATAATCAAAACACGCACCGAGTTTAAAAACTTATAAGAGACGAATGATTGATTATATTAGACCTGAAATAAATTAACGCGATTTTTATTGTAGATGTCTATGTGAATGTCGTATCTATTCAGATGATTCATTCATTTATTTATTCATTGATGTTTATGTAGCCACTAATTTATTTATTTATTTGAATGTAATTATATAGTCCTGGGTTTGTCTCATGTTTTTAATTTATTTATTCGTCTTTTATTAGTCGCATGTCTTCTATATATTCGTATAAAATGTTTTTCTATATATACGAATTTACTATTTACATAGTTAAATAGATCCAGATCATTGGTTTTTATGCTTGCAACTGTTTGGAAAACGTTCCTTTGGCACCTTCAATAATAAATAAACGGGCGTGTTCGGTACGGGTTATTGTGTATCCGCATACATTAATTGACGATTAATTGAAGATTATATCTTCGGAGGTTACGGCGGTAGCAGTATTAGATCCGTTTTGGGTATCGCTGATTATTTTATCTCCTATACCTTCACACAGGACTGTATACTGGTTAAATTGGCAAGGCTCAGACGGGAAGAAGTTCCAGTAGAGGATGCCACTATGATAATCGAAACATTTACCTTTATTGAACGGGCAATGAATTCCTGAAGGAGTTATCAGCGTTTCTTCGTCTAATTTTACCGAAACGTCGTAATCAGCAAGAGTAATCAATCCGTCAACCTGAACTATGGCGTTTGACCATGATCCGTATGGATCAGAATAATAGACTCCTTTGCAATTCCCATCTGAATTTAGGCTGCCACCCAGCATAAAGTGGAATCGAGTAGACGAATTTGGTTTAATACCGTCGACGATATTAGAATAAACGTTTACGCATCCTGATTCGTGTATAGAAAGGCATTCGTCCCTATTGAGTTCTTTTATATATATGGCGAGGTCATTGACAACTACTGAACTATATTTCCAGTAACTGCAATGTATTACTAATCTAGTTATATGTACGTAACAAGAGTGAACATACGTCGTGACGGGGCACGTTACTTGTAATAGATGTGGATTAGTTTTCATGAAATTTATTTGTTTGGTGGATATATCACATTTACCGACTTCAATTAGCGAAACTTGTGTCATTTCTGATCTGGGGGCGGAACAATCAAATCCGTATAGGGCTTTAGTTTGATTTGAAAGGAGAATAATGGTACAAAGTATGAAGATTTGAAGCTTTGTCATTTTAGTTTTTATTTTTCGGAATTAAGTTCAGGGTAGTCACTGTCTTCGCTTGTGGGGAAATATGAGTCGTCAGAATCTATTTCCTCAGCTAAAATTACCGGTTCTAGTTTGTCTGATTTGAATCCTCTTGCTAAGTAATTTAGTGAGCAGGTTTCATAGACAAAAATAGGGTGAACTAAAAATAATCTGAAGAGAGGCAAACACAGCAGATAAGTCTCAGAAGATCGTCCAAAGAATGGTATGCGTAGTATCTTGTATAGTTCTTTTGGCTCGACAATCTTTGTCTAACAGAAGAAATTGAAGGTTTCTTCACACAGGATTGCAGCTTGTGCTTGTTGTTGCACGTAATAGAGTTGCTGTGTCACCTGCGACATAATTCTTAAAATGAAATTTACTGTTTCTACCTTTGAATTTTAGTGCTTGGTAAATATAAATGCATATATTATTATTGTTATTATTATGGGTTCGTGGGTAGACACAGTCGTTTCCCCTTAGTGACGATTTTTCTCATGGAGAGGGTGCGTAGCGAAAAAGGGAGAGAAAAAAAAATTGTTTTACTGCAAAAAAGTAATATTTAGCTTGAACTTTTCATAGGGGTTCATTTATTCCACGTTCCATGTTTAGATTGAATTTTGAATTTAACTTTTCGTTTAATTAATTAATTAATTTTCGGTTGTTTCGTAGCAACTACATTAAACTCACTCATTATAAAGAATCATACATTTTAAAAACTAAGAATTGTTGCTAAACAAATAATATGTTAGAACAATTCCTTATTTATGTTGAGTATAATAAACCGATTCAGTAAGGTTCTCGTCGCAAACAAAAAGCCTCGATCGTGTTACTATCTTAAAAAACAAACACAGGAAATTTTCGAAAATGCCATATGGCATATACGGACAAAGAAACATCTTTGTCCAAGTCTCAGCTACAAGGTGAAACCTTTCACTTCAGTTTATTAATGCGGTACAAAAAATCTCGACATAATTTTATGGCAAACATATTTTGGAAATCATATTTCCGAAATCCCGAGAAGTGCCTTTCCACTGTGCCTTCTTTATGCGTATTGCCAGGATGTCGAAAACTTTGTTTTCCGACGCCACTTCAAGGTGCAAGCTCAAACCGGCCGCTTCGCCATAAATAGCGATTCGTCTCTTTAGCGTATCAACGCTTTTTGATATACAAGTACCCGAGTGCATCGGCAAAGCGGTGAAAATATAAGTAACGATCGAGGACCATTTAGTTAATATTACATACATAAAATTCAATCACGAATGAATTAATCATTTACTGTAAACAAATTTAAAAAATCTTGTTGTAAAGTTTTGAATTATAGTTAAAATAAGTGTTTTTAAAAATAGATTGTTTTAATTACACGACATTTGTATCATTTAGGGTTTCTTAGTCGAGTTCGACTTTTTCGAGGTTTCGTTCGCCTAGGTGCGCAAGTTCAACCCTGTTTCGGTGGACATTACGCGGTTTCCCATTTACATTGATAATTAGGTTCCCTTTTGTTGTTATGTCTATGATCTTAAATGGGCCAATGTTCGTGGGTTCTAATTTTATCTTGCGCCAACCTTTAGTTTCGAATACGTAGTTGCAAATTTTGAAGTTGACGTTTCCAACTTTCCTATCATAATGAAATTCAGATTTTGCTTTTGCATCTTGAAGGTTTGTGCTCGCGAGGGTCCTATATTCTTCCTATCTGTTTGCAAGGTCAATAAGGTAGTCATCATAGGTCATAGTTTTGTCGGTAGGAAATTCAGACGAAAGTCTGGCTTTTCGTCCGAACATGACTTCGATGGATGTTAAGTTAGGGGCAGAATGTTTGGTAGTGTTGTAGACAAACATGGCTGCTGGTATCAAATTTAGCCAGTCTTTTTCGATAGCGAAGTAGCATTTTAGGCATTGTGTGAGTTCAAAATGCGAGCGTCAAGGA
Source organism: Trissolcus brochymenae (assembly GCA_030523145.1). Lineage (NCBI taxonomy): Eukaryota > Metazoa > Arthropoda > Insecta > Hymenoptera > Scelionidae > Trissolcus > Trissolcus brochymenae. The sequence continues at coordinate 7,529 of JAQQRF010001059.1, forward strand.
ATCCAATGGAGCCCTTGACTCCATTGGATTCAAGATGATAAGGGCTACAAATACAGTGTTTTATTTATAATATTTTATTAATATTCCAGTAGGCAAGCAACTAGTACGGTAATTGCTACCGTACGGACATCACTTATTTAAAGTTTCGTACTAACTTACATTGGTTTCAATGCCATTACAAAAGAAAACTCTATTGCGAATCTTATAACGGAATTGACCAATACATTATACAATCCTGATCCCCAAATCCCTCGAGTAATTGCAATGATCGATGGACATATAAAGAAGCTGATGAGTCTCGTTAAATTACTTAATCAAGATGAAGAGTTGGAGCAAGGAACGGCCACATCAAATCGATTAATCAACATATATCATCGTATGGTAACGATGGAAGGAGCCGATGTTGAATTCGCTAGAAATATGTTGGACTGAGCTAATGAACCAAATGCAATCAAAGCACAAGTTGAAGACAATTGCAACAATTGTATACTCCAAATGATTAACGATCGTTTTCTTTAAGTGCTGACCAGTTGGAAGATTTCCCGATTGTCTCTATTAAACTTCTCAGATCGATTACTGTTGGAATGTATCAAATAAAACTAGCCCCATCCTATGTCCAGGATAAACTGCGAAAAAATGACACAGAAGAATAACTAATTGTAATGTTGCGAGATGCTGACAGATTCCCACAGCCAGGTTTCATGCGAGTTCGAGTTCCTTCACGTTTCCTGAATGCTACAAAGTATCATCTTTGGATCGCATACAAACCAAACATTCAAAATGTCAACGATCAAGATCTAGAGCAGAATGCAAATGACAATACATCGATAAAAGGATATTATTGCACTTGCAAGTCTGGTGTTCGTATTCTTGGAACTTGTGCTCACATTTCAAGCGTAATATGGTTTTTAGGATATGCTCGACATCAAGATAGAATACGCTATCCCTCGACAGTATTATCGGAAACAACGGCCCTTTTCAGCGCCCCTTGATGTGCGAATTCCAATCAGGCAATCTCCACTTGGTGCACATTGGGCAACGCTAATGCCGACGGTGAAAGTCTACTTTTAATTTCCGCAGAGGGACTGATCGAGGGACTGATCGTGTTAAAACAATCGAACGTCTTAAAACAGTCTCAGGAATTGGCGTTCCTGCGGACCTCGAGCCGGGTGGTGTAGGTAGGCCCCCTTGACGCTGGTCAGAAGTATGAATTAGTTTCGCAAGGCAACTAATGTCTGATTATAATTATCCAAAAGTGGCTTATAAAAGCACACCAGTGTCAGAAAAGGGATCCAAATACTAGAAGGAACATTTGAACGTCAGCGCAGTGTTTCTTCGATAAGTACCATAAAAAGCTGTATTTCCTGGATTCCTACTGGCAGAGTATTATACTTTGTCGCATGGGGTCTGGGCTAGATTAGTCTTTGGCAAGGTTTCCTCTGGTCGCTTTTGTAGCGTCTAGGTATACGTCAATTACATCGTACCCCCTCGATTGGCGCGCTCATCTGTCGGGGGGTTGACGATAGCGAGACGAGTAATATGGTCTCGTCGGGTTGCCTTCAAGTGGCTCCCCGCGCGAGTTTATCACTAGGTGAGAAACGACCAAGTAACCTGTGCTCCCGTAAAGCGCACTAAGCAATCGGATTTTTCCTCTCTTTAGTACTGAGGTCTGTTGTTAGTAGCGAACGAAGTCTGGAACGTCCATAAGATCTTGATGGGAGAAGGCAATACGGGTTAAACTATGGACCTAGGTGTGTTGAATCGAATCCACGGAGTGATGCTCGTTGCTGACGATTTTATTTAGTACCAGCACGCGCTGTCTACTACAGTTTATATTATTATTTGAGTTAAGTTTGTTACACATAATAAATAGTATTAACTAGTTTTTAAAGAGTTTTTGTACAAAATACTAAAACGAATGTTATTTCTATACTTTTGAAGGCAAGAAATAAACATGTATGCCGCATTTATGCTACATACATGCGACATACATGTATCAGATATGATAAACGGCTAACTACAGCTTGCTTCTACACCATCAGCTGGATGGCGGCGGCCACACCGGCAGACCCTAGAGTCCGCCAACTTAGAGCTGACGGAGCCCCGATACGTACCAGTGACTCCGTTCCTCGTTACGGTTCCCGAAAGTCCACCATTACATCCGATGGTGCACGGTTCCGCCACTTCAGTCATGTGAATGCAGAAGTGTGTGCACATCCTCACGTTGCCGAGCTCGTTCGAGGCTCGGCTGATACGCGTTTTACAGATCGGAATCGGTATCAAGAAACAGTAACGGGCTCCGGAAGTATAATACATGTATATTGTAACATAGTGCCCAGCCCTGGCTCAGTTCTCCACCAGGGCCGAGCACAGTTACTAGATTGACAGCTTGGGCAGGCGCCAGGCCATTTAAGGCAAACAGCCAACCTCGCATCGATTAAAAATAAAAGCCATTGACAAATTTGAACGACGGGATAGCACAGCTCGGGCGTGAGTCCAGATCCTTTAAAAAACAGAAACAAGGAAACAAACAAAATAATTATAATAACGCGAACACGAGATTTTCAGAGTAGCTCGCGGGTGCTGCCGCTTGCGCTTTCCCAATCAGGTTTGCGAGCATCACGTTTTAACGAAGGAATAAATGTTTCGTCGAAACGAAACGGTATTTTCATAAACTATAGAAATTATTATTTTATAAAGAATTTTTAGAAAACGCGAAGAAATGCTTAACAGTTTTTATACACGAAATTTATTATAGTTATAAATCTTAACTCGAGTTTTAAGCCTGTTTGTTTGAATATGATAAAAAAAGGGATCGAATTTTATCTTTTAAGGATTTTTCGTTTCTTTATTTTTGAGCCTCGGTTTACAGTGTTTACAGATGGCACTTTCCTAAGAATGCAATCTTAGCGGAATTGGGTTTCGATTGAACTGAACTTTGTTCTATTACGATTTATGAGCAGCGAGTTTCATATTTCTACAGTTGCATTATTAGGACACAGATGTTCTTTAACCTTTGTTTATTCATAAGAAAATTTTAGTGGGGGACAATCGAATTTTCGTCTTACACGCCATGATTTTTGATACTTATACATTTTTCATCAATTAGTTTCCCGCAGCGTGTATTAATTCAAGAGATTTTTATGCCGTTTAGGCTTTTCCTCTAGGTGGAATAAATGTTTACATTTATTTTCACCAATTGACGCATTTTTATTATTGAATCCTACCCGAAACGGAATTAAATTGAGATCCGTGCGCACGGATCTTGATTACGCAACGATAATAATTTTCGATCGTACAATGAATTTATAATTGAATGGCATACATAAAATGTTTTGAATCCCAGAAGTGCCTTAGGCTACTAAGGTATTGCTACTGAATTTAATGCATTATTTTTATTAAAATATTGTGGAAATGATCTTAAAAAACATAATTTAAAATTTCGATTTCGTGAAATTTAAATAAGACAACAAATTATCAATATTTTCGCACAAAAACAAAAATCAATGCAATTTTTACAGCGATTAGATGTAAAAAAATATCTGTATTTAAAAACACCAAAATAAGAAATACTCAATGTAAATACAGTATTCTTAATAATCAAATTTTAACATGCTATTAGCAGAACTATTATCAATAAACATAAAAATTGTTTATCATCTTGGCGACACGCACAAGTTGAATAACTGATCAAAATTTTAACTGAAAAAAAAAACAGAATAATATTTAACTGGCTATAAAAGTTAGTGAATGATCATATAAATATTTTGAAATTGTTGAAATAAAGTTTGCAAAAATAACAATTAAGGTGCCATCGACAAGAAAGGAAATCTTTCAAGAGCAACAGCTTATGCAGCGGCTTTACGTGTTGCATGTGCTAATGAATTGGACAATGAAAGAGAGGTAAGTTTAAATGAAAAAATAGAATTTCAGCGTTATAAACGTGACAATGAGACTTCTGATGAAAGATACGATAGTTAAAGACAATGAGTAAGTAATGTTCAATGTAGAAAATCCGATATTGTGTAGAAGTTTCGTCGCCATATAGAATGTTATTATCAAAAAAAAAACTACAGATATCATCAAAAAAAAAAAATAAGTGTGTATCTGATTTCAACCGGTATCTTTCAAACTCATAAATATCACATTTAAGGTTAAAACAAAACAATTAGAATTATTTATTCTACGATTTGCAAGTTTGCTCTATAAATTTGTATGACATGTAATTTTTTGAATAATGTCCTCATTGGAACATTGAATTTCTGTAAAAAAATTGTTATTAAAAATTATAAATAAAAGCCTTTAAAAAAACACAAAATTAACAAACAAATAATGAATGCGCAAACAGAAAATAAATAAATGAACTGATAAATACATGAATCGATATGAAACAAACAAAAAAAACGACAAAGAGAAAATAAACAATACGAAAACAGATTATTGAAATAAATTTAATACATCTATTATTTTTGAATGCAATGTATGCTAAATTACATTTCTTTTTTCAGGCACGTGAAGAAACCAAGCGTTTACGAATGCGTACAGTGCGATTTCATGCATCTATGAAAGAAAGAAACGTTAGTAGTTTTCTAATCCGTTCCCGATCATGTGAAACGCCTCTTCGATACCAGGTAATGTTAAATGAAAAAAATTAATTACGACTATTTCAGCGATATATCAGCAGGAACGAAGCTATATGGCGACTCTTGCATTTTCCACTGCACAAACGTTTTCTACCAGTCGCACATTTAACTGTCCATCTGGACAATGGTAAGCGAATATATTTCAACAAAGAAAACATACATCAGACATACATCGATCAAACATACATCGACTTGATGACCCTCCAGCTACTACTCTCACTGCATTCTTTTCATTCATGCCAAATCGATGAATTTGATAAGACATTACTACATTCTCAGATTCCGAACTATTTTACGTGGATTACGAATTCAAGATCGTGGACACGTAGAAGACAAGGCATCTGTGTTCCTGATTGGCCAACAGTAAGACAAGTTTCTGCAGTTGGACGTATGTATGCAGTGCATCCTAATGAGCTTAAGTGTTTTTGCTTACGACTTTTACTGAAGGTTCTAAGAGGTCAAACATCTTTTGCTGCCCTTTAAACGATCGACGGTGAGGAATATGCAACCTAAAGAAAAGCCTGCGAAGTATTAGGTCTTTTCAAAATCGACGACCATTGAAATCTCACTATGGAAGAGGCTGTGTCACCCCCATTTTTAAGGGCGACAAAACGGACCCCCTTAACTTTCGGCCCATTAGCCTCACAATCTCGGTCTATAAGGTCTTGGAGCGTCTGGTGGTCCGCAAGATGATTGACTTTACCCTGGAACACCATCTTATTCCTCATCAACAACACGGCTCCATGCCGGGGCGGTCCACCTTGATAAACTTTCTCTCATCGGTAGATTACTGCTCAAAGGACTTCGATGCTGGAAACACGATAAACATCATCTATCTGGACTTTTCCAAGGCCTTTGACAAAGTTCCGCATAACCGGCTTCCTGATAAACTTCATCGTTTTAGTTTCAGAGGTAAACTTCTGGCCTGGATTCGTGACTATTTGTGCGGAAGAACTTTTAGAATTGGTGACCATATCCCCTCTCCCAGAATCGTCCACAGTGGCGTCCCTCAAGGCTCTGTGCTCGGCCCACTACTTTTCATTCTATATACACACACGACATGGAAGAACACCTGGTGTGTCGATGGAACGCTCATGTTGATGACATTAAGATCTTCGCTGACCCTGCTCTCTCATAACAACAATTCTAAGCAGATCTCCACCATATCATGCACTTTTCTGAGAAAAATTTGCTGATTCCTCTGAACCCAGACAAATGTTGTGTCCTCCACCTGGGCAAGAAAAACCCTCGACATCTTTACTACCTGGGAAATGTAACGGTCGAATCCACCTCATCGCACCCAGACCTAGGAGTCGTTGTCGCGGATACATTGAAATGGAATCAGCAGGTCCTTTCACCACACTGGACTCTAAACTAACTAAAACCATCATCGTTACCTACATCCAGCCGATCTTGGAGTATGCATTCCCAGTTTGGTCACCTCACTACCGAAAGGATATTGCCCTCCTGGAGAAGCCCCAGAGAAAACTCTCAAAGCGACCTCGTAATTTCCGTTATCTTGACTACGAGCAGCGCTGTGCAATTCTCGGTGTCGACAAACTACATCTGAGACGCAGACGTACCGACTTACTGGAGGCCTTTAAGCTTCTCAATAATACGTACATATTACCTGAGGTCTCCAACCTACTCGGTTCAGTTGTGGATATCAGGCTGCGAGGACACGCCAAACAACTTAGACAGGAGAGGTCGAGGACAAACTTCCGTGCACATTTTTTCTCTAACCGGATAGTACATGGTTGGCAATCTCTCCCACCTATTCGCACTGAATCAAGAAGCCTGACTGCTTTCCGTGTCCATCAAGAACGCACCCAACTTTCACAAAGCTGAGTCTCAATCACACATCCTAAGAAGTGCCGATTCTATTCTACCTGTCTTCATTCTCTCTTCTCACTAATTATATTATATCTTCTTACATATTTTCTTACTTATTATATTTTCCACTAATGTGTTTACATACCCGTGAACAAACATAGAATTATATGATTTATGTTTAATCAGCTTTCAGTTGCTGCCATATTATTATTAAATAAATAAATAAATAAATATATTAACATACACAAATGCTGCGCTTTTCGCGAGGAAAACCCACACGAAGATGGTAAAACCTCATGTTTATTAAGAATCATTATACATTAACAGCAGAAAGATAATATAATATGATGATAGAAATAACTTATAACAACATATTTTGATACACAACGTTATTGGTTCTACCTTCCGGAGCGTATACATGAAGGGTTGCATGGATTTGAGACGCGAGAGCAGGCCACATATAATTGTCCATGAGAAAAATATGGTTTTTCCAAATGGACGCTAGCAACGCACAAAATTTGACCCTGAGACTCGTTGATGGTCGTAGCAAATACTAACAGGAAATGGTTTCCTTTTAAGCTCAAACGGCAATCAGTCGGAAAGATAGGAATCTGTGAAATCATGACATCTCTTTCTTGATAAGTTCCAGTCATTATAGTTCCTCTAATAACTCTAAGATTCGTGATACAAAGTCTGTGTTTCATCAAGAGGTGGATTAAAATTACGTAATAAGCTGATCAGAGCTCCTATTTTTATTGTTATCTTGTGGTATGGAACGTCAGGAAACTTCAAGGAATTCAGAAATTCTATCGGGTAATGCACTGCTTCGTCGATGTTCATTACAGAATCGAATTTTATCTAAACAGTCGCATCTCCTGGTATCAGTTGTAAAATCAGGTCCATCAAATGATTAACGGTGTTATTTGTAGGAGCTAATATAGCTCTTTCACATAACCAATCTAGTCTTTCGTAATTTGAATAAATGTCTGGAAAGACTGCAGTGAAGAGATCATTAGTGGAATGAATGATATTAGACTATTCCGGATATAGAGTAATTTGATCGTGCTTGTCCATTTGTAGCAAACCATCACCGAACTGACAAAGGACGGCTGAAAAACTGGCAGCAGTTTCATCGTTGTAGAGTAGGACCCTCATATCCGTAGTCAAAATGTGTATGATTAGACTATCCCACAGATCTGAACGCATGATGCTTGCGTTAAGTGGTCAGCTGCTGTTCTATGGGCGATACCAGGTAATGTTTGTCGAAAATCGCCAGCTAATACCACGACTAAACCACCCATCAGTAGATTGTTATTAAGAATGTTTCTCAAACTTCTTTCAAGAGCTTCGACAGCATGTTTGTGGGAAGTTGGACATTTATCCCGCACTAAAAGCTTGCATAAACGCAGCATGCGTGCCCTGTCGCTGTTTTTGCTGATGTTGCAAACAGATGTATCTTGCTGATGCAAATTTAAAGGTAAATTCAAACCGCTGTGTGCTGTACGATCTCCTTTGAGTAATGTAGAGGCGATACCTAAAACATTCAATGATTAATCATTTTATTACGGTAACTTCAAATATCTGTGCAAAAATATTGTAAGACATAATAGACCTGAGGACGCCAAAGCTTAAGGTACATCACGGTGATTTCTTATAGACGATAACAATGGGTAATTCCACGGCTTAACGTCACAAATGAAAATACAATTTCCAAAAAATTGGCAACAAAAATGCTTTTTGAGTAGTACTTCAAGTCAAGGTCATTTTTGTTTTTATGATTTTATTAATTTTCCAAATAAATGAAAAATGAGATTTTTCAAAAAATTGTAGCTCCAACTTGGTTCTTTAAAGAAAAATCAGGCTGGATACAAAATTTTCATTTTTGTCCCAAGTTTTGGAAAAAAAATGTCCTAAAATTTTTACATATTTAATGAATAAAATAAAAAATAAAAATTTTTTTTTTATTCCTAAAAATAAGTGCAAAAATGTGATTCCCAAAAAACGCCATTTTTATATTTGCTAAAATTTATAGGAAGGTTGGGTATTCATCTAAGAATCTGCACAAAAAATATCAGAGTCGGCCGACTAGTGGTGAATTCTTTAAGGAGGTTTCATTATTGTTATTTTTTCTATTTATTTTCGGAATAATGTTGCTGGTATAGAACTTTCATAGCATTTTGTCATTTAACGTCGTACTATAACTGATTAAACACTTAGATTTTATATAATGTGAAATTTTGAGTAATAGAAAAAGGCATATACAAGATCATAATACAAATCTATATGATACGCATCTAATTAAATTTTTCTTTTTCCTGGTAAGAATATTATCAATCGTCGATTTTTTATTCAATGAAAAAAGTTTTGACTCAATCTTCCCATCTCCAAGCGGTTTTATACAATGTTTTGCTTGCGTGTCTTTTATTGGTGCTACACTGCTAAACCGATTTCTTAAAAACCTGTCTGCGCTGTTGTAAGCGCTCGTCCCGCTTCATTCGATCTGGATCGATGAAAAAGTGTTGCTCAGTTGTGTAATCCTTGCGGGTCAACAATTTGTTGCTCTGATGGTAAATAAAGATTTGCTCTTGCTGCCAGTCTTTTGACTGAACCGCCTATACCATCTGGGGCTCCGTTTCCGTGATCCGAAGGTGAAAAATGCCACTCAGCTGGGATGCCAAAATCAGCTTCATGGAAATAAAAATGTACAAAGTTTTTGTAATTTTTGTACTGTTGTGGCGCCCCATCGCTTTGATAATATAACTTTCTTGGGTTTGGACAAATCGATTTTATAAGTTTCACAATGATTTGTGAGAAAACGTACACTGCAAAAGCATCGAGTGACAAACAGTCACTAATGATTGCCGAAGACTTTATTTCAAGGTTGTTTTTACGGTACCAGATGGCGACTGTGTACACTGTTGCTTGAGAGTTGTTCCAGTGGAATCCTGCGACTGCATTTTGAACGACGAAAGCATAGTTCTCGGAGAAATCGCGTTGAACTATGAATTCTCCGTCGAGTATCTTATCTTTCAAGATTTTGAAATACTCGCTTTGTTTCTTTACCAAGAAATGGTGTTTCAATAATTTCGATGCACTATCTGTGAATTCTTGGCAGAATGTTTCAACTGTCATTTCAGTACCTTGCAACGTCATAGGTTTTCCACCCCACTATTTTATTTGCCTTTGTTCCATCTCTCGTTCGTTCGTTAAATTCCATAACAAATCATGAAGAACTTTTGGGTCCGGACGAATTTGGCATTCTCGAAAGTAACAGTCAGTAGTTGACTCGTCGCAAATCAAAAAATTCAAAATGTCAGCATATGATTCAATTTTAAAAGGAATCTGCTTCATGAGATTAATCAAACCATAACCTGCAAAATGTCTGTTTTATATTTAAAAAAATTTACATGACACTGTAAAAATAAAATTGATAGAAAAATATCTTACCTCGTGTCATGGCTTTAAAGTTTTCATGTTTAAGACAAACACAAGACGAATGAGTCCCACTCGCACGTGTTAATACACACTGGATAGGTCTCAATGACGCAAAGGATGAAAATCCTATTTTCACATCCTCGTACTGTTTTTTAAATTCAGCATAAATGTCCTTTAAATTTCCAAGAATAAGACGCTTTTGGATCTGCACTCTCTCACCCTCTGAATTTCTGACAGAAACGCAGTTGTTATGCCCCAGCATAACTGATTCCTACTTTATTTTAACATTCTTGCAACTCTTGTTGCACCAGAAAAATATCGAGTGTCTTCGACACTCAATATCCGTCTAGACTATATCCGGCCATATCTTATCAATGCCTTT
>JAQQRF010001060.1:0-17765 GCA_030523145.1 Trissolcus brochymenae
GTATTTCATAAAGTATTACAAAAGTATTACATTAAGTATTTCAAAGACTTCATTTTTGAAGTCTTCCGTCCACTCTCCAGGTCAGTGAGCAACCCCTCGACAATAGGTATATTTTGTATTTGTTTTTGTTTCCACTTCATTTGTTCCGATTTTAAAATTAATTATTTAAAACTGTAGTTTACATTTGGAGTTTTTTCTTTTCATTTTGAGAAGAATTATCATTAAAAATAGTGAAATTAAATTGCAAAAAAATTTCGCATGATCAATTTTGGATCGAATAAATTTTAATCTCCCCTATTTTGAGTTTTCATATATAGACAGTAAATCCTAGGGGGTTTTTTGAATTACCCAAAAAGTTTGAGTTATGACAAGCATAATACACGTTGCGTAGTCTTTCAATGCACCCATTGCCATTGTTGATTTTAATTCACAAAACCCAGTTTATGATTGGTACTCTACAATCAAACGTTCCGTACAATCATATGGCTTAGACGAAAAAAAAACTACGAAAACAATATCTCACCCTTTTCAATTAAAGTAAGCGTACTTTAATAGTACAGCTAAAAAGTCTTCTTCTTCCACACAACGAAACAAAATTATTTTGAGATTTTTAGTCTATACATTTCAGGTTTGTATTTCAACTTTTTTAGTTCGAAAAAGATTTAAAATCTTCGACTTTAAATATTTTTTCCTTGAACTCTGTTTCGGTGTCAAAAGTTTGTTTACATTTTTACAAATTTTACTAGAATTTTACTTTCAGATAGTTTCAGTGATTTGTAGTTTTCATCACATTTTGATTGTTCGTTCATCTTCGAATTGTTCAGATAGATTTTTTCTTTCAAACTTGCTTATGTTTATTTTTATTCTTTAAATTATCTAGTTTTCATGTGTGCTTGTTTTCATTTTGAAAAATGTTGAAAATATTATAATTATTGACCTTGTATTGTTTTTTTTTCTTCAACTTTTTTTTTCATTTGCTCTTTTCGAATTCTTAAGATTAGAATTTTTGCAATTATTTTATATTGTTTGTGAGAATTCATCACAAAAATGATTGTAAGTGCATATCAATTTAGCAGCATCCCAAAGGATAGCAATAATACAAAACGATATCCAATAACGTAACTTGTAACTGGCATAGGGCTCACTCTAGTGGTCGCCATAATTCTCACAAAAAAATATAAAAAAAAACAATACAAATAGAGGAGTAGCGCAGAATAAATTGGCCCCTTCCTTTTCATATACGATACTGTTTATCTCCCATAAACGAAAATGAAAACTTCATTCATTAAATAAATAGTAAAAATAATTGTTGTACGTTATGTTCAGAAAAAATCGTGTAGTTTAAAATTGTCAGTATTTTGTGTTGAAGAAGGGTGCAAGTTTAATGTCAACGTATTCAAATTGTTGTGTGTATACAATAATGTTAAACAGAAGAGAAACTCACGTATGCGTTTATGTGAATGATTGCAATCGCTTTGGCTGTCGTGCACTCTCGGAGATGTGTTATTGCGGGACGAATGCATAAATTCAAACGACGCTCGGCCAGCTTCGCGCGTCTGATTGTCGCTCACGGGCTTTCCTGAAGACTTTCTCGTTATCTCGCACAATTTAAATCGCGTTGTCGTTAAGGGTCGCACACGAGCAATTCTCATGCAACTCCTCATCGCCGTTATGTCACTCACTCTACCAACTCAATGGAAACTAAACATTCGTTTTCATTCCATCTTCATTTCAAGATCTTTTTCAAATAGAAAGTGCGCAATATATGAAAATTATTATTCTTTCATATGTTTATTTATGTTTTTATTGACCTGATGTTTAAATACTTTAAATACTAATAATATTTTGTGGCTTTCACTTTCATTGACATGGTTGGTATTTCATTTGTTTTTTGTTTGTTATTGTTTTTCTGCATTCCGTTTTTTTCTTTTTTCATTTTTTTTGTTTTGTTCTTGTCTTTTATTTATTTATTATTAAAACTCACTCTCTAAACCTTTAGTTTATTTTTCGTCTTATTTTGATTTTTCTTGACTTTGTTTACATTTCCAAAAATAAATAATCTATTGATCATATATTGGCAATATATGATCAATGTATGATCAATATATGGTTAACACATTGTCTATATATTATCAATATATTGACAATACATTGATAATATATTATTTATATATGGACAATATATTTTCCTTTTTACTACAGATTGATTTACGACCATTCGTATGTTTTTGTTGCTAACCTCTACTTTGTTTGTTGTATTTGTTAGTTTACAATTTTGACATTCAGTTAGTTGAAGCTTTTTATTCTCAAATTTAAAAACTTCAACAATTGATAATTTAATTCTAACCAGTATAAAAAGTTATAAAAAGTTGCTAAAAATTTTAATCTCCAAATATCTGCGCTAGAGCTCAATTGACCATTAAATAATAAGCATTAAGACTTTGGCTAATCATCTCAGAATGAAATCTGGCAAGTTGGTTAATTCAAGTGTCATTTTTCAGCAAAAGGAAACGGAAGCTAATAATTAAGAAAGCCCGAAATTCCAGTTCTGATGCTCTTCTCAAGTATTCTCATTTGGCAAAGATTAAGAGAGGAAAACTGAGTTTGTGCGGCGAATAAAAACTTGACTAAAAGAAAAAATTGGTGCGCGTCAGCCCAATACGATATTGTCATGTAAATAATCCCGGCTGGGTAATACGATTAGGAATATCTATTAGCGAGATCTCATTGCAAATTCCGTATGAAATTGACTCTTTGAGGGGTACTTGTGAAGGGATTTGAAAAAGAGAGACCAAATAAGATTATGAGAAATTATCTTTCAAATTATTCTTCCTTCTAACAATATGTTTGTTTTATTGATTTTATTTTCTGATGATATTAATGGTTATTAAGATGAACTTGAAAACTCGAAAATAAACTATTCATTTTTATAGCGTTTTAACGGCATACCACCAAATTTAAACATACCATTGATCAAAAATGAAAGATAAAAAAAGAATTGCATTATGAAAACTCGTATGCAAAGTCAAGTTGGAAGAAATAAAAAACCAATTTAAATGTATTAATAAGCGAAGATCAAAAATGAAAACGAATAAAAGTATTTACTGAATCAAGAAGAAAAATCAAAACAATTAAAGTATGCAAGAAAACGTCAAATAACTGCGGTCATTCTGTCGCTAATCACAGTCTTTGGTCAATTTATACTGATTTTCCAATAGATAGTATATAACTTTTATACAGATTTGAACTCAAGTTTAATAATTTTTACGAATATATATACCAACACCTTAATTTAATCATAATTTTCACGAAACTTAAGTTTAAATTGACTAAAAAACGATAGTTTTTGTCAACTTCGATCAAATTTGCATCGTTGATTCGAAGAAAAAAAATTGTTAGGACTCATAATTGCTACAAAATTGAAAAAAAAATTATTTTCTTTAATTGACTGAAACGCCATCTGATATCGAGAAACAAATTTTTTCAATACAACATTCTTAAGATAGAGGCAATAACCTTTAAAACGGTCTGTATACAAAGTCCTTTTGGATGGAACATATAAAAACTATAACAATTTAAATTTAGCTCTCCCTAGCGATACTTCATTTTGTTTACATTTTCAAACTTTGACCAAAAAAAGTGTGTCACAAGGGGTTTTTTTAGTGGAAAACTATTTTTTCTTGACTAAGGGGGTCTCAATAAAGAAGAAAAAAAATTGTTTTACTCATTTTTTGATGTTTTGAGGTGGTTTTATGTCTGATTTTAGCGATTTCTAATATTTCTAAATTATTTCACATTGACAGACGTTATATAAAAGTCTACACTTTTGATGAAGTCAAATCAAAATTATAATCTTCGTTATTAATTTCTTTTTTTCTAACTATAACAACAAATTAAATAACTTTTAAAATTACAAGATTACGTGTGGTCAAAAAGACTCATTGCGACTGTAGTAACGTTATTCTATGTTTCGTGCCAACTTCCGAGTTAACTTACCAATAGCTAAAAATCGATATAAGAATTCTAAAGTTCAGATACAAAAAATGTAATTTGACAAATAGTCTAAATCAAAAGAAGCGAAAAGTCGAAAACAAATAACAAAACTAAACAATTATCGACATGATTATTATTTTGTATCTTTAAACAGCCCGAAAAGAGAAAGACTCGTCATTGTTTTGAAATTGAACTAATTGAATTCTCAGCAGAACGTGAGCATTTGTTGTGTGGAGGCGGCCAGTTCATGTGAACGACTTTGCTAATGTACAATTATAAATGACCCAAGAAAAGGGAAAGGGAGCTTTTAAAACATCACGCGGTATAAATATATCTTGCTTGCTATACACGTTTCCTTTCTGTTTTTTTTTTCGGTCCTTTTTTTCCTTCTCTCCCCTATTTTCTATCTCTGTTTCACTCTTTTATACCTTTTGCAGTTGTGTTTGAGGTGCGACTTGTGCGTTCAGTTTGGCTGCTTGCCTGCAAATACATTGCCAGAAAAGGTTGGTGCATGGTGTATGAAAAATTTGAGACTGCAGATTCAAAAGTGATTAATCTAAGCCAATTAGAATGGCTTTTTGGCATAACTAAAAGGTTAAGCCAATTCTACAGAAAAATGAACTTATCTTTCGAATTTTTTTTAGCTTTTTTTCATTTTTGTTATCCAATAACAACTTCTATCCAATTTCGATATTAATTTTTTCAGCTTTATTATATCACTTTTTATCAAGTGCGATCCATTTTAAAAATTTGCAGGGAATGATAAAGATCTGATTATAACAAACAATTTTAATTTAATTCTCTATCGTTCTTGCACGCGGATTAACACTAACACAATGTTTGAGAGATTACTCGGCAGAATGTTTTGTTACGCGAAGATGTTTGTACAAGAACTCCCGTCGTGAAATAGGGTTAGACAGAGGAAAAATGATCCGAATTTTGAAACTTTCAATAATAAACGAAGACTATTAAACAAATTCAAGTCAACTACATATGGTTTTATACAGAGAGGTGTCACAAGTCAGTCGTATGCTTAAAAGTCTCTAATTAACTTACTATCAATTACAATACACAATTTTCTGCTGATCATAAAAAATGTTTATTGAGCGTGGATAAATACTCTGTTTTAATCGGCTCTTACTGAATATTTTAAATACAGAATTATATTCGCTAGTGTTATTTATAATTCAATGTGCACACATTTTTTTGTTATTACTTAATGTATTTTTATCGCGTAAATCACATGAACATGACTACCCCACTTTTTGACAATGATCATTTTTACTCCGCCTAACCCTAGATATGAAAACATCTTTTCCGAGCCTGTTTTCATTTATCATGCTTTACGACTAAACAGCAACGTATATTGAATGTAAACAACTAAATACATTTCAATAATTTGAAGCGTTAAATGTAAACAGCTACCAAATAAATTTTAATAATTCAGACCGTCTGGAAATTTAATCTTTTTCACAGAACTTTTTTTTACGTATACAGGGTATCCAAAAAAATGGAAATGCTCAAATTTGACAGAAATTTCATGAAAAAAATGCAAAAACCATAAAACACGTGTCAAATATTTTTTGAAGCGCTATCGTTTGACACCACCCTCAACCCTCCACCCCCCACCCCGGGGGCAGGGGCGGGGGCATCTTTGAAATCTCAAATAAAAAACTATATTTTTTATTGCAGATTCAGATTCTACGCCTCAAAATACAAAAGTTTTGTCTGAACTATTTTGCCCGATTCATGACAAATTAAAGGAAGAATAATCATGAATCGAGCAAAATAATTGGGGGAGGGGGGTGGGGGTGGAGGGTTGAGGGTAGTGCCAATCGATAAAGCTTAAAAAAATATTTGACACGTGTTTTTTGACTTTTGCATTTTTTAATGAAATTTCTGTCAAATTCCAGCGTTATTACTCTTTTTGGACTCCCTGTATGTAAATTTGCATTTTCATTCATAATTTGTCTTCTCCAAACAAACATTGTAATTGAAATACCTAAAACGTTTTCATACTTATACTGACATGAAATCATGTACATATTAAATAGCTCAAATTTTATTTTATTTCATTTTTTTTTCGTTTTTGATTTCCACTTTTTCTACATTTTATTATTATTTCATTGTTCTTATTATACACTTGTTCAATTTGTTTTTCTTGTTGATTAATAATTTATTTAAGTGTTACTACTTTGTTTACTTTTCTCATGTTTTTTTAACATTTGGTTTGTTTATGTATTTATTTTGAGTTGATTTTTTTTCTCTTGACATTTGATTTGCTTACATTTAATATGCGAACAATTTTTTTTCCAATTTTACGTTTGTTTATACTTTAAATAGTATTCAAAATTTTGTTTATATTATTCAATAGTATCGTTTTTCAAAAAAAGAACAAACAAAAAAAAGCAAAAAAAAAATAATCAGACCTTACAACAAAAACAGCTGAAAAAACAATGTAATACGAGAACTTTCTCAGGCGGCTAGCACATTTGACTAATAACGTTTTTTGTGATTCGCACGCGCCTAGCAACAAAGCGAGCTCGAAATCAAAAGCAAGAAGAGAAGCTTTTGGCGCATCAATATGCATAAACTAAACTGAGCCTTCACGATAATTGCGAACGACTGATAGAACACGAAGTTATTTGTGCATTCAGGTGAGTGGAAAAGTGAGAGGGTTGGGAGGGGGGGGGAGTACACCCCCCAGCGCGCGGCGGGCGAAACAAGAATGTGTTGATGACAACTTAAGCCAACGACGACGAGCTTTGAGTGAAGTCTGCGGCGCGGGACCCGGTGATTATGAAGATCAAAGCAAGCAATCGCTAGACGACAAGAAGAGAGCATGTTCACGTGACATCGAGGGTGAGCCGGCCGTCTGCGAGATGTCAAAATCCCGGCGCGAATTCGCGTAATCGATGCGTGTACCCGTTCCTTCCAGTCTTCTCTATTGCTTTAATATATTTCTAGATTACAAATCCTATTCGATATTATATTTGGATATAAATGTATCCAAATATTCTAAATATTTAATATTTTTTCATTTTACGTAAACCAGAAAAAGCTATTAAAATTTATCACAGAAATTGAATAAATACCTTATTATATTTCATTAAAAAATTTCTGAGGTTTGAAAGTACGTTTTGTACTTGCCTCGTTAAAATAAATTCTTCACTTAGCTTCGAAAAATATATTAACTTTTGTTACATTCTTTTATTCCAAATGACAAGTTTTTTATTTTGATTTCATTGCTTCTAATGATAAGCGCTTTCGAACGATGTAGGGAATAACGTTATATTCTGATCATGGCTCGACGAAGATATGAAAAGAGCGATGCGTAGCTAAACAGTCAGTCGTGCACGATTAGTTGGTCCTGGAAGATATCGTGCCCACGTGCCGTTACAAATTAAAAACGAAATTAATTGATAAAAAAAACTCGTAAGTTAAAATTTATCTCGAACAATGTGTTATATCAGTATTTGAAAATTTTAATATTTTATAGAGCGCTTTTCTATGGCAACTGGGATTTTTTGAGCTTTTCGAATGTACGAAAGTACAAAAAACACTGTTCATCCATAAATTATTGTTTCGAGTAGACAACACCTCATAGATTAAACTATTTTCACCACAAAGACAATAATTATTCGATGTGTATGCAATCATTCGTTCACCTTTGACAACACTTCTTTCATCATTTGGGAGAATTGGTATAATCGAACTATTTATTGTAACTATATCTCCAACAATTGCATATTGATGGTATTTTTGTTTATAAGTTGATAAATCCGGATTTGTATACTAAGTTAAGTTAGAATTTTTTAATATATATAATTATCTGGTAACGCGTAAATTTTATAAATCAATTTTTTTAGTATCTCTTCTTTATTAAAAACGACATTTTTGTACCAATATAATTAGTTTTGTTACTACAAGTTAGTTATGAGTTGAGCCACGTACGAGTCCCTTTAGTGATAAGTCTCATTGGGTTCATTTTTTGACAAATTTAAAAGGCAGTATAGTTATAGTTTCATTTATACAAAATAACGTGTAATTTTACGTATTTTTATTTAATTTTATTATCTATCTTTTGTTTAAAAAATTTGTTTGAATTTTAAGTTGGATATTTTCATTTAAACTGTTCATTATGGAAACTCGATGTTCCTTTCAATTTATTTATAACAATATTTTAAGGTAAAATTGAGAAAAATATTGTAGAAATAGTGATAAAATTGAGTGAACTAAAAGCCAATTTAAGACTAAAAATATGTATCAATTTGTAGATTTTTACCTCATTGAATGTAATCCTACGAAGTGGTATACATAAGCTAAATTCAGTTCCTCAATTTACCACTGGAGACGGTATTGTCTTTTTGCTACAAGCACCGCGGGTTTCAATTTCAAGATTATCATCGTTGAAACGATCACACTCAGTAAAAAAATAGTAAGTCTAACTAGAAAATTTTAGTGTTTATTGGTCAATATAACCTGGTACAAAGTTGTGTCAACATGGTTACCAAATAAAAATAACAAGACGTAACAGTTATGACAACTACATGAAAAAGTTATCAATGAAATAAAAATTGACATAAAACTTTGAATAGTTTTTGGAATTCTATTCAAAATTTACTTTTAATCCTTCATCTACATTTGCAATTAAAACTTATTTATTAGAATTTATACTTTTTAAAAATTTTTACAGAATTTTGTCAATGAAATCTACCTATAGTAAAAAAAAGCCGCTGCAGCCGCTGTTTCCAATTAAGATTTAATTTGTCATGAATATATATGTATCATACACCGTTGGATTCGTCATGGAAAAACGAATCAGTTGGTCATTATGATGATGATGATTTCATGATGAGGAAGATGAAAAATCATCGTAATGTCACATTTATACGTGTCATCATATTAATCAAAAATTTTGCATACAAATCTTGCTATCTGTGTGCGGTGTTAGCGTGCGTAGTGCGCAGAGAGCACAGTGAGCAGAGCGAACGGAGTTCCCTAGTAGATATAAAAAACAATATATTTGAAAATTTTCTATGTGTTTATTTATTTATTATATTTAGGATATAAAATTTACTTAAAACGAAAAAAATGAAAAAAATGTCTTCTTTCGTTGATGAATGAAAAGTTTTGTATAATGGTAAATCGTTCAACAAGAGAAATTCTTCTGTTTCCCGAATAGAAAAAAACAATCGGCTCACACTTGGCCCATGAACGTGAATTTTTGGGCCATAGTTGGCTCCCATTTAATGGTCCAACTTTGAAATGAAACGCCAATGTTACGTGGGTCTTGATTGGGGACAATCATCGACAAAATTGCATGGCGGTTTTGTGGGCCTAGATAAAAGCCGATCATCGACTGAAATGCAAGGCCGTTTCTTGGGCCTAGATAAGATAAGAGCCGATCGATGGCTCTTATTAATTCGACAATTTCTTCAATTTGGAACGCCTGGATTTATAATTAACTCGGCGTTATTTTTTAAAACATTTTTGGCAATTTTTCACGTTACAAAATTTGCGATAACAATTTTCAATTAAAGTTAAAAAATAATGAATATTTTATATGAAAATCAAAAATTTTAAATTACATCCAAAATCGTGATAAGAAATTTACATTGTTAAATATTATCTTACGTTTTTAAGCATCAAATTGTCATCAGCATTTTTTGTTTCAGGTGAATTTACTATTCAAATCTATTTCCATTAACTAGATTTTCAGTCAGTTTACCTTGAAATAACGAGTTGACCAAAAAACGAAGTAGGAAAGATAATTAATTTGAAAAAAAGGTGTGTCACCTAGAATTCTAGTTGTTATAAATATATTATAATATAATAAATAAATATATTTATAATATTTACGACTATAAAAGCTTTAACTATATAAAAATAGTTAAACTAACCAGCCGATTTCTTCTGAGTGCAAATGCATAGACAACAAGACATCTTGTAATAACAGCCATGCAAATAAGCCAATTTTATACAAATTTTTCTTGTGGTATTATTAAACGATATTTTAACGAAAGAATAAGGCACGAAAATGATGATGCTAATCAATTCTGATAAAAATAAGACTAAATAAGGAAAAAAAAAACAATTTTATCTTACATTCTTTTTTTTTTTGTATTTATAAATGTAAAATGTTTAATATTCAGTTTTTAAGATGTTAAAATGTAAATCGTGTGAAAAAAATTACGACTGTGCAGATGAAAAAGAGAGAGAGTTTACGCAATTCAAAATGAAGAATTAAACAATATAAAATGTTTCTAAGTCTTGTACTTTTGTATGAGTAACTAAATATCTGGTGGGATGCGAGGTTGGCAGTGCATTATGCTAGTTGGCATACGCGCGTGCAACCCTCAACTTCAGAGCGACGTTGAGGGCAGTTGTTGAGACGGTACGCAAGTACTTGACGAATTGTTCTTAGAGACAAACACGTCCTGAGCCCAGCTTCCTGCATCTCAAAATACCAATCTTTGTCACCGTGTCAAACTTAATGTAGATTTTACACGACAGTAATTTTACTTCCAATATCAAACAAATCAAAACATTATTTTACAAATTGCAATATTTCCTAATTAAACTCATAAAAATTCAACTGTCTAAAATTTTTTTACATCAAATAACTTCAGATTAATTTTTTTCGTTTGATAAAATTATAGTTTTTTCCTGAGACGACTTTATGTACACATTTTTATACATTTTTTCTTTATTTTCTCTTTATACTTCAAAAATAACTTTTGAATATTTTATTTATGTCAAAGAGATTCTGTCTCAAGTCTTCTACTATTAACTCGACTATTATAAATATTTTAAAACATACTGTAATGAAAAGTCGTACCGGCATTTATCCTTGGTACAAAATATAACTTTTGGAAAATTGATGTCGTAAATTGGATTAGAGAACTTTAAGAAAAGTGATTCCACACTTTGAAACAGAGATGAAATTTCTCATAACCTCATATAGCGGAGGTACGAAGTAATTCAAAACTGTCGTACTATGCATTTGCTTGAAGACAACGTATGTCTAAGCGCTTTCAAGCTGTTGGGAAACTATTATTAGAGAAATCGACAGGAACGTGGACACCAAAGTCACGGAATTGACCGGAATCAGCGCGCATGTTTTCAACCATTAGGCAAATTATCATAATCGGCGCAAACTTACGCTGATCTTAGTCAACGATAATTTCAAACCAACCATCTTGAAATGCAGTTTTGTAGACAAATTTTATTTTAGTTAATTATAACTCATTTTAAATCAAATGATCCTTCTAAAAAAGGAAGGTCCTCGGTATATTGAATTTCTGATAGGTTGACGGGTAGAATTAAAAAATTTTGGAATAAATTTTTTGGAACAAAACACTTTGTCATGTAACCTCTTGAAAATTATAAAATAAAAAGGAGGCGCGCGCAGCGCGCGCTTGAAGTCTAGTGAAGCTAAATTAGAAAACACAATTGATTAAATATCAATTTTTATCGATTTAATATCGATTTTTATTTATATTGACTTTAAGATTCTTAAAATTCTCTATTTGTTTCTAGTTTTCAATTTTGGTTTGTTAACTATGTTATTTTATTTCTATTTTGTAACTTTGAATTTGCGGACATTGTTTATCAATGCCAATATTTTGAAGACAAAAAATGAAAATAAAATTAAAAATCTTGAATATTATTATATTCATCCTTATTATCGTAAATGATTAATTCATTTGTGAAAAATTTGTTTCCAGAGACGAGACAAAATCGTTACCACAGATGCCACGAAATTCAACTATTATTCAATGTCACTCGGTTCTTATTCCCCGCTCTTTCTTTCATATTATATTACGTTTGTTTTATTTCACGTTGAGAGGATACGATAAAAGATGTTGTTGAATCTCAAAGAAAGGAAAGCGAAACGAAACGAAAACAATAAAGCACGATTCCTTACGCACTAGTAGTCACCCTGTAAAACTTCCGCAATTTTATATTTTATTTTCTGTGAATTTTAAGTAATTCAAAAATCTCTTCATGGTTTTTAATTAATTAAAAAAATGTCTAAAAATATAAATTGATTAGTTTTGTCAACATTTTTTGATCAACTGTAATAAAAAATGAAGATAAATTATATGTTTATATTTTTTTCATTATTTATATTTATTTTCCTGGCGTAAAAAATGTTAAATTCAAAAAGTCAATTATCGTTCCTTTAAAAATAGCGATAAATAAGGATTTCATCTGAATTGAGCAGAGTATGATTTCGAATTTATCAGAGTCAATTAGACTTGAGAGGAATTCGTATAAACGAACCAGCATATATGTCCGTTGTAAAGTTACAAGAGACAACGATTATTAAGAGGATTATAGTAAGCTGGTAAGAGATTCGCGTAGAGGAAAGAGGCGATTGAAAGACAGACTAAGACCACGAAGTAACGAAGTATGGACGTAAAAGCGAGACACGCGAGCTTTGAACCGTTAATGCTTCCTGCGCTAAAGTTTAATGGACCAGCGGGTTTTCGCATCAGACTTGATTTGCTAATGAAAAAGTTCATACATAAAAAAAATAATAACTGAATTACTTTGATTTATATAAGATTTCATGATTCATTTGAGATATGACATACAATATAATATATATGTATATAATATAATATAATATAATATGAATATGATATAAAAAAGAACAAATAAACTATCTATAGTTATCAAAAGTAAACATTAGAACATTGACAATCAGAGAAAGCTGAAATTGTCAACAAGACATTTGAGGTCAAAAGTAAACATAATATTATCTGCATGGAGTTCTCGTCTGTAGGTGAGAAGAACCTAAAATAGTATGCATGCATTAGCATTCACAACTGAAAAGCATTGGCGCGCGAGCAAAACGTTTGAGTGTGCGAATCGGAGTATACATATTGTTGTACAGTTAATGAGTTAAGGCATCAAAAAAATAAATAAATAAATAAAAACATTAAAACGTTTTATGGAAATACAACAAAAATAATTAAGAACAAAAACTAAGTTTTACAACCATGGAAACATGTTGAGAGCAGCATAACTTTTTTTCGTTTTATTTGTTATAAAACAATTTGTTGATGAAGGTGTAAAATATTCAAAAAGTTATGAAAATTAATAGCACACAATTTTGACTGAGTAGATTTTAATAGTTTTCATGGCGTGTTGACAAATTATACGGATAACTTGAAAGCATTTGGACCGCGAAAATATAACCAGTTCGGAGTTTATACGTGCCGGGTGCGCCGTTGCACACGTTTTAAATCTACCTATAAATATAAATTCTTTACCTCCATCGAGCCGTGGGTGGTACATCTGATATTTTACGACAGTATTTGTATCCGTACATTTTCTAATTTACACTATTTTCATTCTATTTTTCATTTAATTTATTTATTTCTAAAGTTATATTAAAACCTAATTATTCGAAAATTCCAATGTATTTTGTTATAGAAAATTCACCTTGTCCAATCCACCTAAATTATTTTGTTTAATATCTTCGTTTACACTGATGTTAAGAAAATGTTTGATGCATTTTGTTTTGATTATATATTTCTATATTAAATGTAAAATATTTTATTACTGTTTCTTAATAGAACATTTTCTGATGAATAGTGAATTCACGAGGTTTGCATTTTTCTAGAAAAAAATACTGCTGTGGTAATATTAGAAAACATAACTAAAATTTCAGAAAAATTACGTTTCTCTCAGCAGGCTTTCGTTAATATGGAATGCAGGAAGCCCTAGTAAAAATTCAAAAAGAGAAGATATATTTTTATATAGGATAATTTTTTTGGTTTGATAATTATGTTGGAGACACATTAATTACAAAACTATCTTTTTTAATTAAACCAAAACAATTGATGACGCCATACTTAAAACAAATTTACTTAAACCAAATTTGAATCATTCAGGTTATTTTCTGTTTCAAAATACAACTAATAAAACATTTTTGTATCGATTTTAAACAAGTATAACTAGAATTAGCTGTTTACATACTTTGTTTAACCTCAAGTATTTTGTTTGATTAAATTTTAATTTAACTTTTTTGTATAATAATATATTTTTAATTTGTTCGCTATTTTTATTCTTAATTGGTATGTTTTGATCTGAGCCTTCAACTTCATTAGTCGACAGCGAAATTTGTTAGTTTGATATGCCGTGATACATTTAATTTAATTTTCAAAGTGTTCGCATAGTACGAATGAGAGTTTTTCATCAAAATCGCACATGCGGAAATCTGAATTGCTGACGTAATCAAGGACAACAAGTTTTAGAAAAAAATGGAAAAAAGCTTAGTACATGCGGTACTCTTGAGTAATTCATTAACGAGTCGTAATTGTACCAATGTGTAAATTTTATGCCACCCCACTTCTCTCGCGTTTTTCAAAAACGTCCACTAATTGGTTTGCACTTGGCTTGATTAACTGTTGCTTTTTCATCAAGTTTGTTTTATTAAATCAGTTTACAAAGTTTCTCATGAAATTCTCCTTGGAAGAAAATTAAGGGTTAGAGGGAAGTGACATTTCACGTATATCAAACAATTAGAGTCTGATAGTTTGCTGAATCGTATTTCCGAACGGTGCCGTTAAAGTCAGTGTCGCATGACCAATAGTTACGTTCTGTCAATGGTAGCAAAGAAGTGGTTGTAAGTCACGTTATTCGAGTTTAGCTTCGCCAGCAATTTTTTCAACACAAAAAATTGTCCGATCACAAATAATCATCGTAGATTTTTCAAATCTCAATTTTTAACTTAAGATTTGAAATTAAACAATACTTGTAGATGTAAAAGGTCATTTGATATATATATATACATAACATTTAATGCCAATCAATGTCAACAAAAAATTCATAATACAAAAATGCCTGAACTTTGTATATAATTTTAGAATTCTCGGCTATACATTAATGTAATGTTTTCATAGGTTGTCGAAATAATATAAACATTTTTTATAAATGTTAATATTAATCAAATAAAAAAATGTTATACTCATTTTTATACATATCAAATATAATCTAGACTACTCAATTCAAAATTCAAACTTGTTTTGATGGTTGAATTAAACCGCCAGTTTTTAATTTTAGGTTACGTTACAAGAACAGAGCGTGCAAATCAATTTTAATTACAAATATTTCTCAACATTGAACAAAAAATAAATTTAATAAATAATTGATTACAAAAGTATTTTAAATCCTTGCAGATAATTGCAGAAGCGAGCTGTTTCGAGTCTAAAACAGGTTGATGAACAACAAAAATTTTGACAAAATCTATAGTATCATGAAAAAAATTTGTAAGAATATAGAGTCACAAAAAATTTTATTCAACGTATTTTTTTAACGTATATTCAATTTTTTTGTTGTTTACACAAATCACTTCATGACTGACAAATATTACTTGATACCTGATTTGTTCATATGTTCATTTCATGTCATTTTTACCTGGGTATAATAGCGCAAACAAAAAATATAAACATAATATTTATTTATTTCTAAAATCGGCGCCTGTGGCGATTAAGAATGGCTGATTACTAGAGATTAATAAATTGATGAATGACAATAGTAAAAAAGAAAAACAATAATTTGCATATAATAGTTAACTATTCTGCAAGTGAAATAGAAACACAATAACAACGAATTTATTGAATCATATAGTAAGAATATTGAAAATTTTGGAAATGAGCATAATGAATGACTTGAAACATTTATGTCGCGTTCAGTGAAGAGATTAGTAAAGTAAATTCGTAAGAGCTGGGAATCAAGTTGATGCCTTCAAGTGGATAGAAAATAAAAGTAAAGATATAATGGCTTAATACAAGTCAATTTGTCGACATCCCTAACCTAGTTTTGGTACACGGGGGCGATAAATATACACGGATGGCTGGAATGAATTTAGCTTTTTCAGTCACCCTGCAAATTGCCGACCCTATCCCTCCGGCTAACTTCTGTCCTACCACAACTTCTGAAACTTGTCTAGACAGGCTTTGGTGATTGCGTCGCAGAAACAATCCCATTCAATCATTAGAAATAACAATTGTCTGGTATTTTTTGTTCTCGTCAAATTTCTGTCGTAGAAGTAAATAAAATTGATGGACCATATAAACGAAGTTTAAAACTAAATTAAAAATGGTTTTAAATAACGAAATCTTAACAATTTATTTATCGTCACATTTACGCATCACGGCGCGCAGAGTGTATTACAGACAACACGTGTTGCATTGACTTATGAATCAATCCAAAACCAGTATATAGTATATACTTTATCACTTTTTATAACGATTTTCGTTCAATTTTAATGACCCTGAATGTTGTTCATCTATTTTTCGGGCGATCGTACGTAAGGTTGTTGCTGAACGGACCAAAAAAAGAGTCTCAATTTTTGTAAACTTAGTGAAAAAATTTTGAACTTATTATATGCTCGTGAGTTTTATTGAAGACCACCTGATCGGATGGAACATTTGGTTCTAACTCCTAAACGCTATGTAAATAAGGTTAGGGAATTATTTTAAGACTGGAATAAAAGAAACGTGGTTTTCATTTTATGCTTTTTCAAATTAATATTTTGGTATGTGGTCTCTAACTATGTTTCTTTTTTATTTTGGTGTTCAGTTACGAAGATGACGATCCTTGGAGGTATCCCATTGCAACAGACAGCTTCGCACTTCGCAATGTGTACAGAATGAAATTATGAATATGCGAGAACACGAAAAAAAAACAGATCAAAAGAAGATCAATTGTGCTTTAGAAAAAAAAATCTGATATGATTGATACGTCATCAAAAGTAATGAGATCATAGAAATAAATTAGTCGGTCGCGATACCCACTACTGGGCACGTCTTAGTCGTTAGGCGAACGTTATGTACGTAAGTCATATGACATTGGGCAAGTAATTCAAGTTTATTATAAAATGAAATTTAATTATATTTCAATATAATTTGATAGAATATAATTTATATTATATTTCAATATAATTTGATGAAATATAATTTATATTATATTTCAATATAATTTATATTATATTTCAATATAATTTGATAGAATATAATTTATATTATATTTCAATATAATTTATATTATATTTCAATATAATTTATATTATATTTCAATATAATTTATATTATATTTCAATATAATTTATATTATATTTCAATATAATTTGATAGAATATAATTTATATTATATTAAATCACCTTGTTTTCGAAATTATGTACAGTAATCAAGAATTCAAATATAGTACTGTCAGATTATTCAAGATATCACACCGCGTTTTAAAACTAAGATAGAAAAAAAATAGAGACAGCCTCTCTACTGCCTGCTGTTTCCCGCCCAAATGGTCATTTCTTGAGTTAATTTTAATTAACTTTAAATAATTTTAATTAATTTTTTAGTTAGTTTTTTTTAAACAGATTGCGAATTAGAATAATTTTTTTCATTTTATACATTGTAACGAGAAACCCGTTGGCGGGCTTCTCCTATGATTTTTCTCAACCTTTGCAATAAATAATAAAATTCCAAACAATTATTTTTGGGCGCCTGGACACTTAGTGTCCTTTCCGACTAACTTGTGATACCGTGAGAACATAAGCCCTTATCGCGTAAGGGCCGCAGGCTTGGTTGGACAGACTACCATACAGAAATAACGGTACAAATCAAGTCCGAGGACAAATTAACGTTTATTCAATGCAAAAACAAAACTCCTCAGAGAAAAAGAATGTCATTATACTTTTAGTTGCCAAATCTCGCTCAAACGTCGACAAAACAAAAGATCAAAGGTTCAAGTA
>JAQQRF010001061.1:0-17716 GCA_030523145.1 Trissolcus brochymenae
CAACCTGTGCAGGTGGTGCTGTGATGTGGAGGAAACACCTTTCCATGTCTTGGGGGTATGCCAGGTATTGGCAGCCGCGAGATGGAAGGTATTTGGCAAAATCCAGTTGGAGAGTGACGAGGATTTATCCCTGGATAAACTACTGGCTTTCCTGAAGTGGGTGGGAATCAGGGATTAGGTCCTGTAGATTTACGCGGGGGGATAGAGAAACAATGGCGAAAGCTAAGTAGCTCTGAAGTGACCCCGCAGAGAGAATAATAATAATAATACAATTTTGCAAAAAATTGAGTGTCGCCAAGAGGTTACCAAGGATTTTAGGTTGGAACCTCTTTTTTTCTTGATAAAAGGGGTCTCGACCATATAAGGAAAGAATATTATTTTAATTTTATATATATCCGATCAAAAAATGTACCTAGATCATCCTACGTAAATGAAAATGTTCTAGGCATATTTTGAAAATATTTTCTTGGACATACAGAGATATTAAAAAATATTATTGAATATTGTAAATGTTCTTGAAATGTTCTTCGAATATTGTGTGCTTATAGAGAAAGTATAAGAAAATAAAACAATTACAAGAGTGTGTCACTAAAACTAAAATTCTCGGTTTTTGTACCCAGCTAAATGGATGTTTCTCGTAGAACTGCTCATATGTAATGGTAGTTTAAAATGAGAAAAAAAGTTCTTGTACCCATGCCTGTTTTCGTACGGGTATGGAAGTGCAAATAGTAATTTTTCTTTAAATAACCTTGAGTATTATTTAAAATAAATTTCTGTTATCAACTAGTTGTGTATTTTTTGGGGTAAGAGGAGGAGGGGGTTCAAACAAAATATAAAGGCAAATCATATTGTTCATCACTCCAAGCCTGATTGCACGCAGATGTGTTTCAAAATACATTTGAGTTGGTTAGTGGAAAAATGATGTCGATTAAGTTTCTTAATTTGACTTCTTCGTCTGATTTAAGTTGTTTTTATATTGTATGACTCACATGTTAGATCTTGTACTTTTTGAAAAACCATTTAATGCACTTCAATCATTTTTCCATTAAGCGACTCATTTAATTTATTCTTAGATATGATGTCCATCTGATAATTTAGAAACATATTAAAATTAATTTTACCTACCAGTCTAAATAAATTAAGTATCAACAATTAAAACCATATTTCGGTGACCACGAATTTTCTTTAAAGTTATAGGGAAGGATTTATCTTATTTAAATAGATAGATATGATGCATACAACTGATAAGATTAATAAATCTGTGATTCAAAAATATGTCTTTATTATAATTCAGTTTTCAAAAAAAGTTTTTTTTCTTAAGCATCAAATAAGTTCATCTCTAAATAAACACTTTATTACTTAACATTCATTCGCTATCATAAGGCAATAAATGAAAAGTATAACAAGTTTTAAACCCATAAGATTTGTAAAGATAAACAAACGTTTCGTAAATAGAAACAAAATTTCATGAGAATTGCACGAGCATCAAAATATAAAATACTTACCAAAGAAAAATTGTTCGTGAAAATTGTTTCTGAACGACATCATTTAAGTTTCAGTTATATTAAAACAATTCTGCATCTAAGATGTTATGAACATTTCATCATCTTGACCAGAAAAACTATTCTTATAACTATGTCCACATATTATATCAACTTTCGTAGAGCCACAGGAAATAGTTTGACAATAGAAGACGATAAGTTGCATCATTCATCTGGAAAACAAGCAAATTACAGTCGTTTTTAAACTTGGCTGTCTTCGGTCCACAAGCATTCCTTGTTTTCTTTCCAGACTGCAGTTTCATTGTCGTAAATTTCCTTCTTCCAGATAGGAACTGTAGCTTTGAGCGTGTCGATGGCATATTCTACTGCTCGGAGACTTTCTTGTCGATGTGGAGATGAGATTGCTATCACTACACTTGCTTCTTTAACAGGAACTTGACCTAATCGATGATAAATAGCAATATTCTCAACGTTCCATTGTGCGCGTATTTTTGTACAAAGTTTTTGCATTTCCTTGAGAGCCATCGGCTCGTAAGCTTCGTACTCTAATTTTATTACCTGAAAAAAGTAAAAATTAATCAATTTAAAAAATTTTTTTTGTTTAAAAAAAATTGATAAATTAGAATATTGAATGAATAAATGAAGGAATATCTACTATAATAATCTACTAGACTAATTATTATCTATTCAAGGCAATTACCTTTTTGTTTTCAAAGTTATCTCTCGTAGTTCCAATGAATGTAGAAATCGCGCCACAGTTGGCTGCACAGGTGGACTCTATTATTTCGTTCACATCTAATTTTTTACTCAGCAATTTAACGAAATCCATGGTTTTAACCTGATATTCAATTTCATAATTTTATAATAATATTTAATCCACTTTTAATGACAATTACAATCCATAAGAAGATAAAATTATACAATTTTATACATTGTTAACAGTTAATTTCATTTTGTTTTCCTGATATAAATTTGTATTATATTCTTATGATTGTATACTATTATATATAAGTTTGATACAAAGTAAATAAATAAAAATTTTGAAAATCAACATACCTCCGCTGATCGGTGGAATAACAGCGATCTCGTCTTGGTCGGTGAAATTAATAAGCGTATCAGAATCCACGTACTGTTCGTTAATAGCAAGTATTAAAGTGTTACGGATGGTGTCGAGCTTAAATTCTTGTACTATTTTGTCCTTGAGTCTGTCACATGTTATATCCTTCGCAACTTTTAATTTGGATTGTCGCACACCTGCCAGTTCACGCGCTTTTGCAAAAAATATTACCTTAATGCATACTGCACGAGTGCATTCATCCATTATCGAACTTCAACTGTCTGCTTATTATTTTGCTCTTGCAACGCAAGGTTCCTGGTAAAGACATCGTAACGAGTTGTCCAGACAGTCGTATCGCATATCATTATGTAACGATACAACATAATACCGATCAAGTTTTTTTTTATATATACGTTTTACTCTAATTTGAATACAATCCGTGTTGAGTCTTGGTCAGTTTTAAGGTTATATTATAATCTTGATCTTACCGACTGATGATAACTGAAATGTTTACAAACAATTTTGTTTCATTAAAAAATTAACAACAAAACAATGAAGGATATGAAAATTTGGAGATGTTATATTTTGAATTTTGAATTTAAAATGAATTTAAACTTAATTTTAACTTAAAAAATAAAAAAGGGTCTGAAGTCATCTGGCGGAAAGAAAGTGAATTGACCTAACCTGCCCTGCCCACTGGACGTAATACGCGGGACTAGTCCAAGTCACAAACCTCGGCAATCTCGACGTCAATGATTTTAAATTTTAAAGGGCTCTGTTTGTGAAATAATTGTGCATTGGCTTTTATTGAACATTTAAATCGCTCATCTATAATAAACTGTCTTAATTGCTCAGAAGAACTAAACAAGAAGATGGACCGTCAGTTAATTGAACAATTCATCGAAGTAACAGGTAAGCGCGTACGTCATGCAAAAACAAGATAACCTAAGATATAACCTTACAAACAATTTTGTGTGTCTGAACTTAAGAGGCATCAAAATGTTTTTGAACTTTTGACGAGCGAAATGTTCGAAAGAACTTGACAACAATATTCGTGACTAATTCATTTTATTTAATTTTAATTCCATTTTGTTTGAGAATCAGTTGGTGTCATAAAAACCCAACTGTGACATAACAGCTAGGAAAATGATTGATTTTTTTTTCTTGTTTTGTTTATTTTGAGATGAAAAATTGGTAATAAAATTGTATGTTGCAGGTGAAACTGAAGAAACAGCAGCACAATATCTAGCTGCGGCCGATGGGAACGTGGAGACTGCGATAAGTTTATTGTTCGAGGGTGGAAATTTGGCTGATAGAAATGCAGCTCCGCAGCCAGAACCATCTGTGCGAGCGCCAATCTTGCCGACTCAAGAAGTCCTGGTACCAAACGAACCTGTACAATATTTGCCTCGCGGATCCAGCACTGTATTTGATCGGTTCAGAAATTTTGCTGTCGAAACACGTAATACAACTCTTAAAGAAAAAACAAACAATCGTGAAAAAAAAAATTTTTTTTTTTTAATATTATTTGAAATCTGCAGAACGACAAGAAGAAGAGATGGCTCGAAGAGTAGGTGGGTCAAAAAGATACCAGCGGAATGCAAAAAGACTCGAGGACTTGTTCCGACCGCCAATAGATATCTCATTTTCTGGATCTTTTTCTGCGGCTCGGGAGCGAGCCAAGGGTATGAATCGGTGGCTCTTGGTAGACGTGCATAATCCTCAAGAATTCGCCTGTCAGATTCTCAATCGTGACGTTTGGCCTAATAAACAAATTCGTGAAATTCTGAAAGATCACTTTGTTCTGTGGCAGGTGCGATAAAAATCACTTTTATATCTTATTTTTATTTCAACCTTTTAAAAATGAGAATAATGTCGAACTAATGGATGAAATAATTACTTTTGGCAGACATCATCCAGTACCAGTGATGGAGTACGTTTTGTAGATTTTTACAATGTCTCTTCTTATCCATACTTGGCTATTATTGATCCAAGAACTGGAGAATGTATGAGGTCATTCACTAATGTTACTGTCGATAGCATGGTGTCAGATCTGAATGATATGTTGAGTACCCATGCTTCCCCCGAAAGTATAGCCTCAGATCCATCTCTTCATGAGAATGAAACTTTGGAAAAACATAATTCCGTACAAGACTCAAGCAACATTGTAAGATAATCGATCAATTGATAAATGAAATAATTGATATTAGTGAATTAATGTTAATTTTGAAATTTAATTGAATTATTAATTTGATTTCAGAATCAGACTTCGTGTTCTAAAATTTCAAGAAAATTAGAAACAAGAGATTCAAGTATGTGTTTGAATAATTTAATAATAACTTTTATGCAAAATAAATGTTGATGAATAATATTGCTATCTTATTAATTTCAGAAAGTTTCGATGCTGAAGCAAGTGGAAGTATAAGTAGCTCGACTAGTAGCAATACAAGTATTTTGAGTAAAAGATCAAGAATAGATGAGTTTGAGTTAAAAGACAAAGAACTGAAGAAGAAAATGCAAAATGAGGTATCAACTTATCTTTTATAGTTTTTAATAATTAATCATTTCTTTTAATCATTTTCAACATTGTTCAACTATTATTATTACAAAAGTTTCATAACTGTTCATATATTTTTGTTTCAGGAGAAAAAATTGGATTTAGATTTAGAAGTTGATGGTAAATTGATTACATGATTACAAATCATTTTTAAATTTTTTAAAGAAAATAATTACAAAACGATTCTTCATATTTTTCAGAAAATGGACCTACTTTACGGTTATGTCTGCGACTACCAAGTGGTTCCAAAGAGACTATAGTAATGTCTGTCAACCACACAATTGAAGTAAGCCACCCAACATTGAAGCACAACAATTTATTCAGATCATCTTTTGCAAACAATAATAATTCTATGATTTGTTTTCAGCATTTTGTTAGAAAAATGGAAACTATGGGATTTTCTTCGTCGGATCACAGGTACTCAGTTTCTTTTCCAAGAATTTATATCGACACTATCCCGTCTAAGACTCGACTTGCCGATACCGTATTATATCCATCAAATACCGTCTTTATCACAAAAATATAGTAGATCATTATGATCAGCGTAAATATTAGTTACTTTTCTATAATAATATTAATTACAACTATTACATATTTAATATTTCTTACGCGAGGCATTCTGCTTTTCGTTAGAACAAATTTCATTTTATTGCATTACAAGCGTTTGGAATATTTTTATATATATACATTTTTTGTAAAAATACTCTGATGTATTGTTTCATTTGTAGTGTCTTCCTTTTTCTTTATTTAATAATAAATCACAACAAAATATAACATAATGTCACAATATCATCACCAAACTTTCTGTCCCAGTTTAAATGATAAATTTAATAAATTCAAAACAAAAGTTAAACTGAGAATCAAGTACAAAATATAATTTATTTGCAAATATATTACATTTGGATTTAAGTAAACACAATGTCAACATAATGATATATACAGTAACAAAATCCTTAAGTCTTACTCTCACCAGTGGGGCATTTAAAAGAACCAAGGCCTTGGCCGAATTTGTGCTGGGTTAGTCTTTAGCTTTGCTCTTTTGAAATAGGCTTGTCTGCGCACTTATTGTCAAGCCAGAGAAGTTTTCTATGAAGATGAAAATGAAAGTGATCAAAATTAGACAGAAATTCATCTGGTTGGTGCAAAGTTACAGCTCGAAATATTATCGTTTTCATTCATTCTTGTCAAAAAATTTATTTACTTATCATACTAATCAGAATGGGCAAGTTTGGATAATCGAAATTCCATTTCGATGTACCATTGCATCAACGCAGTATCTGAAATAATGGCAAAAATAAAAGCTGATTGAATTAAAACTAAATAATTGGGTTTAAACAAAAATTAAATATTTAAACTAACTTTAGAACGGAACAAAAAATGTTAATGTAATCAATATAATGCCTAGACTGTAATTGTTTTTATTAAATAAAATGCACAGTACACGAAGCAATACTAGTATTAAAGACAAAGCGTACAATAAATATTAAATATATATTAAATCTCAATAAAACTCGTTGCTAATACGTTGTATCATTTTAACTGCTTCGAAAGAGAATTGAATATTTACAAACAAGAAAAACAGATCTTTGTTTACAAGCTATGGTATTTCATTTTCATTGACAAAAAAAATGATTATCACACAAGATCAGTATCACATTTATCTTTCTATCTGTTGTTATTTAATACGATTTTAATTTATCATTGGTTTAACAACTTTGATAAGTTGCACCTTAGCTCTTTATAAAATTCCTGTCATTCAACCATACCGATAAAAAGTTCAAGTTCAATATCTCAACATTGTTTTGTGAACAATACTTTTTCATAAATATACTTTTCTCATAAATATTTGGTGATTACAATAACATGACTTTATGATAATATGATTTTTGTTTCACAGGAATAACGTTAAGAGTCTGTATTTGTTCAGCATATAAAAAATAATCTGATTTATCATATAATTTTCAAAGTTAAATTGTAGACTTTGGTGTAAATTGGTTGAATATATTGCTTCACTCTAATGGTTTCGAAATGACAGCGTTTGTGTTGCATCTGGTTTCAAAAACTTTAAGCAAAGAATTCTTGCTCCATACCGAGACTGTCCAAAAAGAAGCCCATCGGAGTCTGCTTAAGTCCAATGCCTTCTATCTTGTTGACGATTTTGTTCTTAATACTGCGCAACCTCAATGACGCATGGACAAAGATAGCTGCAAAGCAACAATTTTATATGTTTTTATTTAATTTTACTGTTTCATGTTCAAATAATTGCTTTTGCGACTGAATTGTGAATTCGCAACTTACCGCAGAAAGGTAAAAGAATTCCAATCAGAAAAATGAGCAATGATCCCAAGGTATAAGTTACAAAACAGGCACAGGCCACGACCAAAGCGATTCCAGCAACAGGAAATTTCTTTTTGAAATTATGAATCACTCTTCCTTCTGTCGAGAAGTACGCGAAAGCAAGAATCAGCACTGCCATGGCAATAAATCCCACTATCATCTTTTGAGGATTGAGATACCTATCAAAAAGTAGATTTAGTATTTTTAGCTTGAATCAAAAAATTGATTTCATTCAGTTGACAAAAAATATGATACCAACCCTACGAGGAGGAACATGCAAATCGCCATAACAAAGTAGTTGGTCTGATAATAGAGCAGATTATTAACCACTCGGTTGCCCCATTTTTCCAAATCTTTGACGTTAGGTAGCTGGAATCTAGCTTCGCCCAGGAT
The DNA here is from genome assembly GCA_030523145.1 of Trissolcus brochymenae. Lineage (NCBI taxonomy): Eukaryota > Metazoa > Arthropoda > Insecta > Hymenoptera > Scelionidae > Trissolcus > Trissolcus brochymenae. The sequence goes on from JAQQRF010001061.1 coordinate 7,847, forward strand.
GAAGTCATCGAGCCTCCGAAGGGGCGCGAGTTTCATCTCATTAGGAATTGCTTTTTCCATCTTTAAAGCCAGCGTGACACGTTGTTTACCTGTGAATGAATGTTTATTTTTGGAAAATGACGTCTACAGTGACTGATCAAGCGGGCTTTAAAAATAGTGTTGATACGTTATTAATAAGTTTATTAACAAACTGACAATTCATAAATACAGTTATGAATCTTCAAGATATTCACTTACCGAAAAAACAGTCTAATTATGATCAAGATTTGTTTCGCTAACGAATACACTCAGCGCGGTAAGATGTAGGTTATTTACAAACGCAGCCAGTTCGCCATTTCGAACAGTAATTATTACTCGACAATCGACGTAGCGGGATAGAACTAGAGGTGCCTAGCACAATGCTGGTCACGCACACAGTAGGTTTAGCAGACTGAATTCAAATGAAGTATTGAATAATTGATTCCACGTCATGTTGCCGACTGCTGGTAAATCAAACATTGACTCCATCGGTAACGAAATTTAAGACACTTAATTTATCAATAGGAATAACATTTCATTTTGCTGGGGATCAATTTTATGATTATTTCAAAAGATGGCATTGATGTCTATATAGTAACATATAATTTAACAAGTTTCAAACACTTTACATTATCGAACCAGGGTGTCATGTAGTTTTATCGTCGCCAAGATTATTGTAGAAGAGGGGACAAGTACTCCAAACCGGTTATAGTTAAGCACCATATAACATTTGCTGATAAGTGCAAAACAATAGATGAATTTTTTAACTGAAAATACAATGTGAAAATTACAGTTTTAATAAACTAACAAAAATGTTTGTTATAATTATAAAACTATATTGATCAAACTTTGTTTGTTATAAAGTGGAGTCTTATTTTAGACATCAAATTAAAATGTTAAGTTTGAGAAACATAAAAGAAAACATTTTTATGTTTAAAGAAATTTTACATATTAAAGTAGTTTGGTTGTTTTGTAATTTTTACTGAATTTTTAAAATAAAAATTAGTTTAAATTGTTTAAAAAAGCGTTGTATGTAAACAATGTAGACATGCGTTGATCCTTGTTTAGAATGACATTGACGTATGTTTACACATTGGCGGCGCTATTCTACACGTCTAAATGGGAAAAACTGCAAATGTAAATAAAAATATCTCGATAAATCATGCTGTTACAAATAATGCAAAAAAATCAGGTGACAAGTTAGAACTTTTTTAAAAAAAAAAATTAATTTTCATTAAAAATTGATTGAAAATTATAAGATGATCGAACTACTTTCAGATATTTTTGCAGTGTAAAAATAGTTTTTCAATTTTTTCCGTTTGAAGCTACAAATTAGAAAGATAAATTGAGGAAGAGGATGTCAATAACGACTTGAAAGGTTGCATTCAGCTGAACATTAAAATTTATCTTTGACGTTGTTGCGTCCGCTACAATTCGTCTAATTGATTAAACGATTTATCCGCAGAAACATATGTTTTTGAATTAGCTGAAGGTTGATTGTTATAGAGCATTATGTTCTAAAAGGATAAGTTTCATTGTCAAGTATTCATCTTGGATCTAAATTTAAATGTTGTCGGTGTGACGTGTCCCATCAGTTACCTGTGATATTTGCATTTTATTCGAATAAGATTTGCGATTAAAAAAAACCGTGCCCAAAGAGTAATTATCTCCTTTTTGCTTTGCTTTCATTTTTTTTTCTCTCCACAAAGTCGAGATCAAGATAATCCGTATGTAAAATTAATAGTCCCATAAGATCCTGATGCGAATTCGCTGTGCCGCCTCGATGACAAGGAATGTCAATATGTTTTATTTGTTTATTAATTTCTTTTTTTTCTTCACCAGAGAGGAATTTTAACGCTCAATTGAAGAAATTTGACTGAGGCTTCGGATTACCAGGAAATTCTTGCTCGATTGAGATCAGAAGTTCGTCGTCAAAGTTTTGGATCCGAAGTTTCAGCGAAGAAGCAAAAAAACTTGATATTGCTGTCCAATTCCCACGTGCGATGGCGCGTAATTTTGTTCGTTCGAAATGACGAACGAGATTACAATAGGCGTTTCTCGGAGATTAAAACATTAGCGGCTGAACGGGCTGGGCGGTTCTTCAAAAGACGAGGCCACCCAGACTCCTCCGGGTCTAACGAACTTGGCTCATTTAATACAACATCATACGGTATACACATTGCAAAGATTGATGCGCCACGAGTCTCATAGAGACACAAGAAATTTAAAACCAATCGTTGTTTTCATTTTTGCATTTTATTATGCATACCAATATAAATGAATTGTTATCTTTGGAAAAGTTTGGTCTAGATTTTGAAAATTGCAAGATTATAAGAATTGATGAGTTTTGAGGGTAATTACAAATAAGAGAAAAACGCGAACGGAAACGCGGGTGCCCAACCAACCCTTGAAGCGACGCAAGACGGAACAGCAAGGTAGCGCGTTCGTTATTAATACCACATCCAATTGCATTATCTATGAAAACTTCTGAACAGCACGCGCTGTACAGATGCGATAAATTCTTGAGCATGCCAGTGCACGAACGAATCAGTCTTGTGAAACATAATAAGCTTTGCTATACAATTGGATGCAAGCGCATCATCATGGTAACGAATCTAATTTTTCGGCAAGTTGCCGCAATTGCAATAGCAAACACAACAAACATCTTTACTTGCATCGCGCAAAATGATGGAGTTGATAAAACGAGATTCTAACAAATGAAATTCCAATGAGAAAACATAGACAATCTCGCAGTCTAACATAAAATATAAGAGATTAAACACGTTTTCAGTGAAATATTTCTTTCTCTATATCAGTGACCAAATTTAAAACAAAGAGAGAAGAGCTTATTTAAAATGAAAACAAGAGTTAATTTTTGTTAACAACAACATAATCTAGTGCATGCATTATGATCATATAAAATTAAGTCTTGAAATCATTATTTCTTGATTAACCGAATCTTGACCTAGAGAAAAAAAGATTGATTCAAGAAGAAAAACTTGTTGACGCCGGCTGAAATTTCTTGAGCGAAAAATTGTTTATTAATATTGGATAAAGTTTTTTTTTCAATTATTAATTTGCATGGGGCATGTTTTAAAGAGTACATATTATGTTTTTCACTACCGCACGTCACAGCACACATGTTCACTCGTCGCATCTCATATTCTCGCGGAACTCGACACGCTCGGTTTGTAAAATGTGAGATAACTAATTAACGATGAGACATACAGCGCCGCGCACTCGCTGCGACATTTCATTCCAAATGACGCGTCGTCATGCATAATTTTTGCTCTCATCATTTATGCGACAATTACATTCGCTCGAACGGTTAGCTCTTAAAATTATCTTTAATTCGGCTCGCTCACGACAAATCTTTTACATATTATTACCATGACAAAAATTGTGAAAGAAAAATCTAACGCGTTTTAAAAAGAAGAAAGATGTAAATTTGCTTAATATGCTGGCTGCTTTCACACTTTTGATGTTGTAAATTAACACAATGTATGATGTAATTGAACATTTTTGTAAGCAAAAAATGAAATTGTAAATTGTACTATCATGAAAGTATATATTTAAAACTTGGCTTATAAATATTGTGTAATTTTTGTATAAATTTGTTCGGGACATGACGAGCTATGTATTTGTTATAAGAAACGTCGTGATTCTGAATAAATAACCGAGACGATCAATCAAAATTGTTGAAAGCAAACGTCGATGATACTTTTGGCGCGGTGGGACGTGGATGAACTTGAGATGTCGCTTCCACTCTGGACAAAATATGCGATAAAGAGTATAATAAAAAGGTATCAGAGAACTGATGTAGTACATAAACAAGAAAGCTGCGAGTTCAATTAGGAGCAAAATAAATAACTGAGTATCGGTGTGTGGCCCGATATCTACGCGTTACAATGAGGCTTATCATTTGACGACACCTGTATGCTTTTCCATCAACAGGTCTTGGTCGCGCCGGTCAAACTGCTAATATAGGGTCCGGTTCGGGCGAGTACACTTTTGCTACGTGGGCTGTGGTACTAATATGGTTTTGCGTATGAGGACAGTCAGATAAGGAGCGTGTGATACATACTCGGTCGTACGTTTTACATGTCGTGAATACGTAGGCCGGGCAAAAATCGAAGCTCCTCTTGTTATTTATATCGCTCGACAACTACCAAACGCACATCATCAGTCTATAATCTTAATCGAACCGATCTTTCAACTTTTATCTTTCCGTTCAAACAATTTACTCGCTCAGCCGTTAAATTAGAATTCGCCTATTCAAAATGAGTCCTCTACACTTCTAATCAGACCTCGCCAACTGGTCAAATTTATAACAAAGCTAGTGCCTCGTGTAATCAGTGAGATTAATATTGCGTGCATTTCATTGGAAAGAGAAATCTTGCCAACGTTTATTAACAATTCGCTTCAATTAGTGTTTGATTCAAAATTAATTGCGACACCTCCCAAGGAAAGCCGCAGCGTAATTTGATACGTTTCAATTAATGAACGGTATGTTAAGTCTAGATAAGTGCGATATTATAAACTGATTATGGATCCGCGGATACTTCATATTTCATGGAAATGCTTATCAATCTACCAATAAATTTCAGCGAGAGCAAAATTTTTTAATACTTGATGTAATTCATTGCTTTATGAAATTGGTGCGATGATGAAAGTCAAATTACAAAAAAAAACGAAAAAAAGAAAATGAAAAAAGAGAGAGAGAGAAAAAAAAAGAAAAGTATAAAAAGATTTATAAAAGTAGGTGCAATTTTAGTATGAAAAAAAGAGCAACCTTGTAATTAACAAAAGATAAGATTTATACATCAGTTGCAATTTATGTTTTAATCGAACCGAGTTGATAATTATTTCATGATTGAAACGAAGATTTAATCAACTAAGTATTATGCAAGTGATGCGGTTCCCCGATCGAGCTCTGTAAGAACTGCAAAACGGTGTCAACGTCCTTACCGCGGAAGGGGCGGAAACGTCAAGCCACACATAAATAAGTGTATGCAATCTATCGAGCTTCTGTAGGATGTTTGCCGGTGTATTAAATGTATATTTAAATAGCTGAAGCTTCAGCCAAGTTGAATCGTTGCTATTTCGTATTATTGATAAAACAGTCATGATCTTTTTATTTTTTCTTTCAACTTATTTTCATTCTAGATTTCAACTTTACTTTATTGAACTTTTTTTTTTAATTTTGTAGAATTTTCCCTTTCAACTGTTTAATTTGATTACAGAATTTTAATTTTCATCTTATCACTGCATATTTATTTTATATTCGGTCGAATGGTCAAATTTGTAATCAAGTTTTACAATTGATTATAAAATTGATTTATCATCATTAGCTGAGAGAACATCTTTCATCCTGTGTGGAGAGCGCTTTTATGGATGTTATGTGGTGTGTCAACGTTATCAGCACCCTGCTGCACCTACAATGTTCGTCCCGCGTGTGGGTGCAAATATTGCAATCGTCAAACGCGAATCGCCTATTACAGAAGTTACTACCTGTATTTCATAATACTTCGGAAAACACTTATGAGTTCTTTAATTTATTGCCGTTCATTATTTATGTACATTTCATTAAAACATCGGTGCAATGCTATAATGTTAGATAAAAAATCGACGATTAAGAGCCATTAGACACTTATCATTTATAATAATCGTGCCTTCCTGGCCCCTTACTAACTCTCTAACAGATTATATTGAATGTGAAATTTGATGAAAACAAACTTATCGTGTTAAAGTGATGTATTTTAGAGTTTTCGTTATCATGAAGACTTGTCAGTATACAGTGCCTACAGGCCTCCGACAAAAACTAGATTTCTTTTGGCAGCGGGAAATGTTTACGAGTAGAAATCCGCGTCAGGTGTAATCGAAAACTGTTCGAGTGTGCGAATTCCCTATGGCCACGCTACGGCAGTGATAATGATAGCTCATTAAATTCCAATCCCACCTTCCCTCGAGGTATCATATCGATTTTAATGTATATATATACGTTTTACAGGAAATTTTTGATTACAGTAAAAAGTCCGAGATTTTATCGATATTTCTATCATTTGTTGACAAAAATTCAACTTATTTCACTCATTGCATCAATAAAATTTTTAAACACATTATCTTCAACAAAATTTGAAAGAAAAATTAATATTCCTGACGGAAAAATTATTTACTAAAACTGTTTTCATTTATACATATTTTTTAATTAAAATGTAATTAAACCGTCAAGATTTTATTGAATGAAATTCTTTGCCATGCCGAGAGGATATTTTTCTGATTCTCTGATCGGTGTTTTTTTTGTAGATTCAAATTTATTTTCTCATAGAACCATCAGAGAATTAAAATAAGGAATAGATTAGGGTTTAAAGTAATAGATGAATTTAAAACTGTGATTAAGCGGCAAAATTATGAACGCCCGATAATTGTGAAATCACTTAATCGTCCTTCATTGATAAGCGAGAACTGAAGCTGAAATTTGCGTTTGGTCGGGCACACTTTCATGCCCACTAAATTGTCTATAATTCGCGACGACGTACGGACCACACACGCGCGTGTGTTCTCGCAATTTTGTGCTCCGCATTCGTTCGGGCGTAATGATGCACGCAGGGCTCTCTTTCTAATGCACCTTAGGCCAACGAATTTCAGTAATTTGGGCAGAAACAATTTATGCAGAACCGATGCTATTTATTTAGATATCAAAAGAAGAAAAAAAAGTGTTCAATTTTCGTTCGCACAATGTCACTGTTGCCTCTTTTTCGCGTGGGAAATATATTATTCTCAACTTTCTCTTCGAAAACAAACTCATCTCGTGTCCGCAGGAAAAATTTATGCTAATCCGGGCAAGATTTCTGAATAATGATTGATATTTATGATCACGGCATTTTTCACTGTACTTTAACGTAAACGTTGCTTTTTTTCATTATTTAGTATATTCGAGATGGATGAAAACGGCTAAAACCACAGCAACGCTACAAATTTATTTACGACACGGAATTTATGAATTTATCAACGAGATTTAAGGACGCAAATTGCGCAAATTGAATTTGTGTATTCAAATTTATTTTCTATTTGCTGCGTTGCTCATTTTTGCTCATTTTTCATACAGTTATTTGAGATTAAGCGAATAAAGCGCCCGACCGGTTTATTTACTTGTTTTGATCTCCCCTCCTGCTCCCACTATCAATGGTGTTACGTAATAACGTCCCGGGAACTTTTATCGAGTCCATTCAAAATGAGCGCACAATTTTCTCGTGCATATCAATGCTTTTCGCAAATGATGATAAACGATGCCGCCGCGCGAGATAACACTACAATGTAACCTCCGATTTATTAATTGCACCGCTGCTAATACGTTTGTACGCTTATCTTTATAACACGTCGATTTATGCTGCGATTTATACCCATAATTACACGATCGCATGGGTATATAATTATTGTGCAATTTTCTTATCAATTGTTGTACGTGCTGACGAAATCAGCTGTGCGCGCATTGTCCGAGTTTATTCATGTCAATTAGATCCGCCGGATTAAAACGAGTAGCGCTCTTATGTAGACGAGTATTTTTCTTCATCAATGCAATGTAATAAAAATTTCTTTATTAAATGTCAACATACATTTGCCATTTCATTAAATATTCAATTTAATCAAATGTTTTGTTACATATGTTGAGTTTTCCTCACCATGTATTTTTACTGAAAATATTTTATCTTACTGTCTGTTTAGAATTTTGAGTTGTACAATTTATATTAAAAAATTTAACTTTATTTATTGTTTCACTTAATAAACGGATTATTGAGCAGTCGTCCAAAACGTCCATCTGCTTGATTTTTTTTTTTCAACTTCGAATTAGGTATGATCTTAATTTTTACTTTTTATCGCGACTTGTCTACATTTTCAATAGTTCTTTTCACGGTGTACAGGTGTACTGTTTTTACGAATTTTTATGTTAAAATTTCAGGTATTTCTTATCTCTGAGATAAGAAAATCATTGTTTGCAATCCGTACAACTTGGATGCAGGTATGACTCTCTTAGTTAGAGTAACTCCAACTATTGACAGTGGTCAAATTCGTTGGTTACTTTGGTAAAATTTTCCGATGTATCGATCATTCTTATTTAATTTGTTCGCCATAATTTCATCTTCTTTTTCAAGTCTTTCAAGTCAATATGCAACTATAAATTGTCTTTGGGTTTATCGTAATTAGTCCACATCCTCAGAGTATAACTTCAATTCTTTTTGCCCCTTTTCTATTCGACTGAGAAATTAGATGAACATAAACTTATACGAATTATCAGTAAAAATGACACTCTAATTAAAACAGAAAATGGATAAAAAAGCGATAACGTAATACGAAAATAGACACTCTGTTTATGAATGAAAAAGTAACCGATGAGTAAAAAAACCTACTACTAATCATTACTAGCCATTGCTAACAAACCAAAGAATAAACAAAATGTTAACATGAATTTCATATGAAATATAACTTCAAATTAAGATCAATCAAATCAAAGCTAAATTCAATTCAATTCTGTGTGTTATTAAGTGGTTATGTTTAGCAAAATATTTTTATCTTTAGAAATCTCAATCGACAATTGGTCAAGGGAATCTTTTTTTTTTTTTTTTTTACAAAATTGACTCATTTTCATTATAATAATCAGTATCGGTCGGTGTTAATCTATGTTTTTATTTAAACCAGACAATTAAATCTAAATTTTCATGTTTGCCATGTTTGCCAAACGTTAGCACCGATCGTTGGGTCCCGCGTATTTTCCAACTGTTAGCACGCAATGGTGGACCACACGAAATTGGCTTTTACATTTCGATCGTGGAGCAACCGTAGATTCTAACCGTTGCTTAACTGTAGTCAAGCATGAGCCATAAGTGCCCCAATTGTATATTTCTCTTTGGGTAGTCAATGTTTATAAAATCAAGACCTTTGATTAGGTTGTTGCCCATACACAAGGAAGACCTAACTATGTAATTTCAGGTTAGTTGTATCATAAAGTTGTTGATATTAGCCGACTCGTATAGGGCTTTGTTAAAATAGTATCAGAGAATGTTTAATTCTGGCGTTTTGTGCATTTCCAAAACACACATAAGCGTTCTTTTATCGAAAGTGTTATGTTGTGCCAGTGTTATGTTTAATCAAACTATATATGTTGATAGCAACATATTTTAGTCTGCTTTTGTTTAGTTGTATAGAATGAAATAGAGAAGCGTTATACATATAAGTAAGCTTTTCGGTTTTTTTTCTAGTTGGATTTTCACGTGAGAATAAAATTTACGTCAAGATAAATCCCTAGGTAGCGTACCACTCATTTTAAGGTGATGCATAAGTCAATCTCGTTGTGTCTTTCTTACACTGGTGAATGCATCGTTAACGCCATCTTTGTTGCATCTACATGACTTACGCATCACCTTAAGGTGATGTATAAAATTTACTGCCACGGAGTTAGGGACTTTGTTTAAAAAAATTAGAATAATTTTTGTTTTTCAAAATACGGAGAAGAGCGCCATTCAATAATAATGGGAGAATTCGTAGCGAGTTCCTAACCTCACTTTGTACTACCACGTGTTACCACGTTAGCCGTGGTCAACTTAATTTTCTTCGAAACTTGGCTAAATTCTACCGATCATTTATTGGAGAAAAAAGGAAAGAAATCATTTTTTTTTTGTCACCTGTCCAGACATGGGGTCGGACAGTGCTCAGGATGTTTCTGTAGCTAGAGCATTCCTGGAAAGGAGAGTCGAATTCATCGCTACGCAAGCGGACTTCAGATATTCTGCCTCATCTACGCCGCCGTTTTCCGTCATCCTGGAGCGCATCGATGATAACCTTTTGGTCGACTCG
>JAQQRF010001062.1:0-17668 GCA_030523145.1 Trissolcus brochymenae
TGATCGTTGCAACAAAACATAACAGCTGTCAAAATTTTAAGTCATTCGGTCCATTCAAAAAAAAATTATCTCAATTTGAAATATCTGGATTTGAAAATTTCATCAATCCAGAAAAAAAACAACAACATAAAAAATACAAAATTTATATATTTTTCGTCTAGGTAAAAAAAATGTCATTTTATTTAACGTATTTTGTATTTTTATTACACACAAAATATTAATGAATTTAATGAATTTCTTTTGTACGATAATTAGTTTCTAATATCTTCAAGGTGGTAATTAAAAATAGGATGCCTTGTATAACATATACTTGATACACAATGATGTCGAAAAATTTATTATTTTTATATTATAATTTTTTACAATTTATAATGATAATAAGAATATCTTAAGCTTTAAGAGGACTGTAATTAATTTTCGTGAACGAATCTAATCAAGATGCGAGGACAGAATGAAATCTCAATTTCGTCTTTAATTTAAAGTTGTTTTTTCCCCCTTAAAAATTAATCAACCAACACTTGCTGATGAAGTTCAATCCTGTGAGATTTCCTCTATTTTCGATCGCAACTTAATCAAAAGCTTGAATTATTTATCAGTGACAACCAAGATAAGACGTCGACAGAAAAAATACAGACAATTGCGTTACCAATTGGTGTTTTCTATTAACGGCAACGTCCGCCGTGATTCCCCATCACTAATAATAAGCGCGTTTTTTCATACTTATAATCTTAAAATTTTTTCTAATCTTAAATCTTTTTTTGGGGTCGCCGAGTGAAAAACAGCGAAATCAATTGCGAACAACAGAAGCTGATAATGAGAAGACTGAATTGCACTACACGAAATAGTTATAATTGATCACATTGGAAATTCCAGAGATTCGTAATGTCGAATTCTCAACCGATAAAAAATGCCGCGAGTCATATTATTGACTAAATAATTTTTTCCCGGTTCTTTGCGTTCGATTGTAAAAAATGAACTTTTCATTTCATACTTCGTGCTTGACACTCCTGAACGGCATTCAAAATTTTGATAATTAGAAAGAAACATTAAAAATTGTTTTCACATCTCTGGCCTAAAAGTGCCGACTTTTGGCTCCGAAAGTAAGACCAAACGTCAGGATTCCCGGGTCCCGTGCCAACCCTGAAACCTGTTTTCCGGTCCTACTTTGGGAGCCGAAAGTCGGCACGTTCGGGCTCGTCGGTGTAAAAAATATAGTTTGTACCATGGCACGAATGTGCGGGTTCAGTTTCCGTGGTACTGACAAGCCTCACTGTGTTCGGTCCGTCATATCGTACCCCGGCACCAAAACCCGCACTTTCGTGCCTTGGTGCAAAATGTACGATTTCACGCCACTAATAATTTATAATAAAATTACTCTTATCATCGATTAATTTTTGTTATGGAGCCTATCCTTCACACCCACGTATCAAATTTACGATCGACAGCTGTAGGGGTTAATCTTGTAATACTTTGTGTTAAATGCACTGTTAATATATATATTCATAGAATTATAAAACGTTTTCCCTTCAATAATCTTTATTAATTATAGTGTCTTGATTTTTTAATTTAAATTAAATCATTAATTTGTGTGGTTTTTATTTAAAAAGGGACAACATAATACAATTATTTCGTGATAGTCTTAACCAAAAATATTTGTCAAATGAGTTACTTGCTAGGTTACGTATGCAAATTGTAGATTTTTTATTATTTCTGCGTTACTGCATTTGGGATGTTTCTTTCAGCAATTTATCAAAAATTTGAAAAAAAACCTGTAGTGCTCTGCTGAAAAAATTGTACGTGACTTCAAAATCACAGAGAATCTCGAATATTCATACGGGAAAACAGTAAATTAAATATATATTCTAAATTCGGTATAAAAATATTATTATGGTAGAAAAAAATATAAATAAACATGAAATCCCTTTCACTTGTTATCGAAAGAGAGAAGAATTCAGAACCAAGTCAGATTCTTAAATAGGGGTCTCCTATTTAACTTAAGTATAAATACAAGAAAATCTCGTTTACCATTTAATGTTTGCCCAGAATTTTGAATTATATGAAAAAACTTCAATTATTATTCAAGATCACTTCTCTGCCTTAAGTTGAGGCTTAAAAATGTTCGAAGAGGTCCTATCAAGCTATTTCATTTGCTCCCTCTCGTATTGGAATAGTTTGCATGTACACAAAAGTCAACGGCAATCGTCAGCTAGTGTAGGTGTTCAATAACTAAAAGACCCTCAAGCAGTGTTTTCTTGTTTAAATTACGTCGTATCTTAATTTCTCGTTAGTAGTCGCACGCACGTAACGTTTACGTGAGAGGATTGAAAGATTCGTCAAGAGGGGTCACAATTTTCTAGCTTTACAAAAGCTAGGCCAGTTGGTCGTAGATAATTTGCGCGCGCCACTATACATCGACAATTTTTCTTCATCTTGCAAATAAAGGAGCTTCTTGGGGCGCTCAAATGTACCGTGACACATACACATTATCGGAATTTTGGCGACAGTAATGAATTATTGTTTGTCGTTAACTGACGACAGCGTTTAGGGTATAAGAAAAGCTTCGATTGAAGGGGAGCATCATAGATAATGCTTATTTCTCAAGATTATTAATCGCGTTTTTCACTTCTAAACAGATTTTGTATACATTTTTTTTCAAACAATAGGAACAAATATTAAATTCTTTTAAAAAATATTAAGATTGCATTTTTAAAATTATGCATGGTTATAAAACTACAATTGTTTATAAAGGGTTACTAGCGGTTTAATGATACAAGAAATCTCTATATGCTAGTGGTTTCACTGTCTGTTTTCGTTTGTATGGCATATTGAAGTGTCCATAAGTTTGCAGTTTGTTACAATAACCTATTTGTTTATCATACCGTATTTAAAAAATGTTCCTATGACATTATGGAATTATTTCATATTTTTGTATTTTAAAAGTATTAAAAAGTGTTAACTGCATTCTCTTTCACACGGATGAAAAGATATATTTGAATATATTCGAAATATATTTTATATGAATAAAATATAAAATTTTATATCGAATGTATATGACATGTATATTTCAAATATAAAACGGCAATATTTTATATAAAGTTGTGTCGAATCAACATTGTTTTAAAAAACGTTTGAAAAATAGAAAAACAATATTTTCTAAACAACTGATATTGCCATCAAACTTGCCTGTCTTACTGAAAAACTTGTATTCTTAACATTTTTTTTCCAACCCTTATTTTTAGGTTGTTTTCAGTTATTACAGGTGCCGGCTTAAAATAGAACATCCTGTATAATTCACATATATTTTGATTTATATTTTTGTCCCTGTGGGTTACTTCAAAATAGTTGTATAGTTAAGTCGTAATGGCTGTTAATAAAATTTATAGATACATTTTGAATCTCATATTCATCAACCGGATCTCTTCTTTCAAATTTGGTTAATCGTCCTCAACCAGGCAAACTGCTGAATCCTCTACTTGTATAAGAAGAGCCCTCTCTAAACATCATCGAGGATAATGTATCCATAGAACATTTGATACGAGGCCTTCAAGTATTTGCAATATCAAAATCGTCAATAAAAATGTTCTTATATAAAAATTAATTAATTGTTTTATAAAAGACAAGAAATGTTGCTACAGGCAATTGTTTCAATAAAAACATTATTATCTGCAAAATTGTTAAATATGAATCAATGTAGCTATTTTTTAAACATAGGTTCATTATGTTTTAACTAAATTAAAAAAAATTCATAGACGTGATATTCGTCGAAGTTTAAAAAAATAGATAGATGTTTTAAAAGATGTTTGAAAAAAGATCTCGACCTAGAATAATATATTTATATAGTCGACTCAATTCAAACATGCAAGTGTCGCATTATCGTAACGCTATCTTTGTTTTCTTCGGCGTTTCTATTTTGTGCATTTCGACCTGTTTGTCAACGAACTTTGCGTTATCATAGAAGTGATTTCGGTAACGATATCAGCTAGATAATGTTTAGTGGCGAAGAGTTTGTCAGCAGCAATACGACTGAGGACTATACTTGACGATATACCCCTCAGGCGAAATAATTTCCGTACTCAACAAAATCTTTTGTTCAAACTTTTCTCTCCCATATTTCTTGCTTGCGCGTATTAAGCAAATCGATACGAGTAAACACGTCAACCTGAACACCTAAATATTAATTAGTAAAATCTCAAGGATCCCAATATAATCGTTTCAAAAGTTTTCCTTTTTAGATTTATAATATATTAAACTTATTAACACAAATTAAACAAATTTCCCTTTTACAATTATTTTTTTCGTTAATATGTTATATAACATTCTAAAGACATTTCATTTATCAAGAGTTAATTCTAGTTTTTAAAATACTCTATATCAAAAGCGAAAGCATATTCAAAAAATTTTTGTTTCCATTGTTGTTCTTTTGGACGATACACTTTTTTTTTCTTTTATCATATCTAGGATGGAATTTTTTGAGAAAATTGTTTAGCCGTCACCAAAAAATTCATTTTCAATAACACGAACATAACGGCAAGATGTTTGTTACAATAATCATTACCTTGACAGGAATTGGAGTAGTGGAATTACTCGCTGGATTTTTCTTTCGTGCGAAATCGGGGGATAAACCATTTATAACCTCTTATGTGCTCCACATTTTTCGATCATTCCATTCTTATTTCGATTTCGAATTCGATTTCGTCACCCGAGCGTATCGGATAGCGTTTTCGAGAGACGTAGAGTTTTATTTTGCTGTGAGAAACGTGGAAATGTCGATGATGCTAGAGCGTAAATCATCTGCAGAATATTATTGACTTAAAAATGGAACGTTGAGTTTTCGGTTTTGAGTTTCCACAAAATCATATTTATTTATTCCCGATGAATTCCATCAAAGATGAATAAACAACATTAAGTGAATAACTTCTCATAAGTATACATTCAGAAAAATTCGGCTGGTTAATTGAACTATTTTTATATAGTTAAAGCTTTCATAGTTGTAACAATTATGAATATAGTTATAACTAGAAATACAAATTAACTGTATTTCCTAGTTCGTTTTTTCCTCAACTCGTTCAGTTCTGACTGATGTTCAACTGACTGAAAAACTAGTTAATTGAAATAGATTGGAATAGTAAAAATACTTGAAACAAGAAATGTTGACAAAAATTTCATGTTTAAAAACGTAAGATCTTGCGTAAGATAATAATGTAACTATGTAAATGTTTTATCACGATTTTTGATGTATAATTTGTCTTGTTGAACGACTTACCATTATAAAAAACTTTTTTCACATTTATTCATCAATGAATGAAGACCAATTTTTCATTGTTTTGGTGTTTTGAATAAATTTTTTATCTTAAATATAATAAATGAATAAAAAGATAAAATAAAATACACTGTTTTTTATATTTATTTTATGGACAAACTTAAATTTCAATACAGAATTTTATAACAATGTTTGAAAAAGTAGAAATTCAAATAAATGAGTTAAAAATTTAGGAAGATTAAAATTAAATTTTCAATAGAATTTCAATAACCATTTGAGATTATATGATTATTTTCATTTTTTCGATAACCTTCTTATGATGTTTGTACAACTGTTACGTTTTGTAAATTTTACTAGATTGACGAGTTAGCATAACTCAGTACCAGGTTGTATTAATCGAAAAACGAACTAAAATGTTTTAGTTAGAGTTACGATATTTGTTCTGAGAGTAATGGAAAAAAAATTACCTAATCGAAGTTATCCACGTGGATCATCTACGAATGGAAATTTCTTTTGGAACATATTTAGGAAAAAAAAATTTTTTTAACAAAATGGAAATTGTTTAAAAATTAAAATTATTCACTTCTAAAAATATAAATTACAAAATAGCTTCTTCCGTCACTAAAAAACAATGACAACATATAGTACCTCACTTTCCACATTAGTACGTACTTATTATAAGGATGTGTATTGAATTAAATTATAATTTACTGTATTTTCGTGAAGTGAAATTCATTCATGAGTGTATATGAGCGTTAAGGTATCTTCTCATAAAGTGTATTTTTCTGTCTGTGATCGGGATAATTTGAAATAGTAGGTATAAACTTTGTACAAGCAATTTTTTGATGCAAGACCTCAATAGAAGAAGCAAAGTAAAACTTTAATATCTATGAATGCTTGTACAAAATTTTTACTTTCTAATTCAGAGAAGTCTGCTCAAGGTCGTTAAAGAGCACGAATTGTAGTTTGTCATATAAATGAATATTTAATAGTATACTGTATCAATAAAAAAATTAATATTTTATAAATATGAATGTATAAATAAATATATTCCTGCCATATTTTCATGCTGATTTCATTTTTAAGCCTCATCTGAAAAGCACGTCCAGAAAAAAAACCTAAAACTTTGAAGATATCGACTCATCTTTTCATCACAATATTCAGTTATTCGATCAAAGTCGTCACCACCAAGCTCTTATACAAGTTTGAATTTGTAAAGGTGGTATTTGTGTTCTTTTAAAATTTTCATAACAGATTTTCGACTGATGAGTTACTTGCTGAGCTACTTAGTAGAAGTATGAACATTGTCTTGAAAATTCAATAAGACATCCAGAGGCTTCTCTTCACTGCAAATAGATTTCGGTCTCGCCGACTTTGGATGATCTGAAACCGGCTCAGGGTTCTTCAAAGCGAGCAACAGTACAGTATACTGTTGATTTCCAGACTGGTTAACGTTCAGTATTAGTGACACTAAACAAATCAGCAACTAAAATAAATCAAGTTAAGTAAATATTGAAAATGTAACGAATGTATATTACCTTTCAATTAAAAACCAGATAAGCAGTTCAAAAATAGCTTCTTCTGAGTTTCATTAACCACCCTTCAGAAAAAAAGGAAAAAAAGGAGGGTGAATGAGTGAACTGATTGCAGACTCTAAATCTGCAATAAAAATTGAGGATTCTCATTTGAAAAGTTATTCCTCCCACCTTGTAGAGGTGAAGTTAACATTTCGCGTCATTGTTTAGATCTTCAATAAATATTGATTACGTGTTTTGCTGTTCACCAAATTTAATGAACATTTTATTAGATACTGAACCCTATCTGAAAGGTCAACTCAAAATTACAAATAAACAAATTGATCATTTACAGCGACATCTTTCATGATTCCGAAAAAATGTTCGGAGTAAAAGTTACTTGCTTTGATGCAAGAAAACCAAATCTGCAATAAAAAAAATAGGGGTTTCCATTAAAGAATCATACCTCCACCCCCAGGGCAAGTTTGGTATCGTTAAGAAAAATTAGATACGTGTATTTTTGTTTCCTTGATTTACCACGAATTTTTCCGGTACAAAAAACTCACTGTGAATATAATGATACACAATACAGATAGTGAAATACTTGTAGACTAAGATAATGGTATCGTGAATTGTATAGTGTAATTTATCCATATTGTAATGGATACAATACAACTCGTAGATTGTACAATGTATCATATTATATTGTATAGTTACAATATACATTGTACAATGTACGATTAGTATTCTATTCATTACAATATAAACAAGTAACAGTGCACAGATTGTACATACGATATCATTTTCTCAGCGTAAACTCCTCCAAAAAGATAATTGAACGGAAACTCATTAGAAAAAACTTAGTGTAAACTCCTCTAAAAAGAAAAACTCATTAGGAAAAAGTTACTGTAAACTCCTAAAAAAAAGAAAAGTCGTCAAGATAAAGATGGTGTAAACTTCTCCAAAGATTATATCTATAAATTATTTGTAAAAATGATTTAATTTTCTAAATATAAAGTCAATCAGCAAATCACTCGATTAATTTTGGGATTATCTTATGAAGAGTTATACGTTTGTCAATGTAAAATTTTTCAATTATATATGAGCAGAGCTGACAGAAGATTTTTGCCAATTTACAACTAATTTGTGTGAATACATGTGTTATTTGTATTTTGTAAAAAGCTTCTATCACCTACATCCAATTCAGTTTAGTGTTATTTATGTACTGATGGAATTTCAAGCTTTCGTATGTGAAGTTACAATGTTGTGACAAACAGTAAAAAAAACAAGAACTGTGCAAAAATACAAGAACATGATCTTTAAAGATGTTAGATAGTGTGAAAACGAAAAACGTAATTGATTTTATTTCATCCAAAAAGTGTTGTACTATGATAAACAATTGAGGTCATGAAAAAAAAGAAAGAAAGCCTGAGATATTGAAATATTTTTTCAATTTATTTTTTAATAATAATTTTTATAATTTAATATTAAACGAAAAATTATAAGAATATGTCATGTTTTCCAAATATTTTTTCGAAGATTGTTTTCAGTTCGCTGAGATGACGTAAGTACTAAAATGATGATGATGACGGAAGTATTAAAATTTGATAATACAAAACGTCAGTGAAGAAACAATGACCCTGCGCATATGAGTGATAACATTGGTTCTGTGATGGCAACCACTCAGAACTAGACTTGAACCACATCGGATGCTTCGTGATCCCAAGTGTTGTTATTATTGTCGCAAGCGTTTACGCAAGATTCAAATGTATTGTGTGCGACCCGATGCAACACTTTTCAAATTAATGATACCCCACGGAGACGTCAACGCGAGAACCGGTTGTATATGTCCGTACCACACACAAACGGCATTGTAATGCATTTCCAAGATCTATCGCTTTTGGTATTCCAGCTACAATTTTGCAATATCGATTGTATGTTTCACTGCTTACTATCCGCAAAATCTCGCTTTATCGAGTTCGACTAGAATATTTTTTTAGACGAAAAACCGAGTTTCTTTTGACGAAGAAACGATACAACGCTTTTGAGTAATCTCCATAATCATTTTAATCAATCAAATGTAATTATTAACAATAAAAAAGGCTCGGTTTAGAAATATCATTACACACATTCGAAAGATCCGCAGAATTTGTGACTATTAACAGTAAAATTCAATATTTTAAAACTTTTTTTAAATAATGTTCTTAAATAAATTTTTAGTATATTTCAATGAAATTTCTATTATCGGTCACATTTGAAATCTGTCAACATAGTATGTAGACAAATCGACGTCTGTGATCAAAGATATCAAAACATATCATGTTACATTTTACGACTTCCCAATAGTAAAATGAAACATTTGACGAGTTTCCAAAATCATATGTATTAATATAAAGATTTTTACCAACCACGTCAGACAGAAACTCAATAAGATGATAAAAAATATAATCTGGTAATCTTTCAGGACTTTAAATAGTATATTATTAAATGCATTTTTCTTTGTGTGGTTACGTCTTGTACATTAAATGTTTTGTTTTTTCCCTCCCCTTTAGAAGCTTCAATGTCAATATTTTAGTTAAACTTTTTGAGCAAGGGTATATTGAGATGCTAATTTCATATTCGAAAATAAATATACCGGAATAAAAAATGTTTCATCTCATTTTAATTTCAATAAATGAAATGATAATTTTCTTATTTAGATGAAATTTCAGATAAAATCTGCCAACCTTAAACTAGTTATTCCCAAATGCAAAAAGATATTTTTTTTGAGTAAAGAAAATTCATTTTGTGAATTTCTAAGTGATCGAAACACGGAAAAATGTTCGTTTTCTACGTAAAAATATCATTGTCATTTTCTGAATTTCTAAGTGTAAACTCCCAGAACAGTTGGGTATCCCAAAAAATACATGTTCATTAGGGAAAACAAAAAAACACGTGTCGAATATTGTTTAAAAAGTTATCGATTGACAACACTATCGAGTCCTCACCTCCACCCCTGAGGATAGGGCGGGGGGCTCCTATGAAAAGATAAATATAAACCTCCATTTGCAATTTATTTTTGAAGGTTATATACTATTATAGTATTTGAAAAGCTGTGAATTGACCCCACTTTCGATCCTCGACCACAACTATCCCTGAGTGAAAATCAGAATTAAAAAAAACATGTGTCGGATATTTTAAGAAAAGCTGTTTAAGAAATCAGCACGAGAGTAGTGAGAGGCAATCCGTTTTTGTTACTAGATAACAACAAAATTTTTCTAATCGTCTTAACTAAAAATTCTGTTGATAGCATTTTCAGCTGAATCTATTAATACTGACAGAAAATTTACTCGTCTGTTGATCGCCTATGCCAATCGAATTTTTTGTTGTCCTAATTTCATTGAATTTTCTCAATGTAAATTAATGAAATAACAAACTTTGATATTCAAGTAATCAATTAACAATTTAATGAATCGAAAATGTTAATTCTATTTTCATTTGATTGCAAACTGTTACACTGAAAAATTAACACAAGAAAAATCGTTAAAAAGTTAAATATTTTTAGAAATATTACGGTAGGAAATTGGCTTGGCGCGAATTTAGGATCAATAATTAAAAAATGAACTAGAATAAAATGTTAAAAAGGTGGTGGTTGAATGCCAACGTCATCTGCAAGACATTGGATTTTTAATATGGTATCAATTTGAATATGAGTTTGATTTGCAAAACAGTGTTGCCAAAGAAGAGAAGGAAATGAAGGATTAAATAAAAACACAGCCTCCTTGTCACTGACCGTGATCTCTGTTATTTTATTCTTTAGAGGGAGCGATAGGGAAGAGTCAAAGAGGCGGTGGTCGGGAATTAAACACCGCGAACAAAAACAGTGTAACTGGTACGTTTAAAAGCAACGGACCTTTCAGCGCGGGGAAGGCCGAAGGAAATTGGGCTGTGGAACATGGGTCTTCACAAAATGGCTGGCAGTTACGCACAGGAGTATCCATAGAGACGCCCTAGAACACCCGCCGGCTAACCCTCAAAAGCGCTCCCAGCCGCGGCAACATTTCCATCTCGAGATCTCTTCCGTTTCGAATTCGCACGCCAACAGATGTGACAGTTTAATCATGAAGTCTCGTTTTTTATTGACTCGCCTGTTTCGCCATTTACTATCGTTCCATATCAGATTTGGCAAGCCTGCGACGGTGTTTCCTTTGACTAAGGTATGCCAAGTATTGCTACGTTCAATGTCAGGGTAGCTTTCTCTTTTTCACTACTGTATGTGACCTCTGAACGTGGGCTCGCGCGCCGGCTTTTCATAGATTTGAGACAATCTCACGTATACGATTTAACGACTGGTTTCGGGAATAATAAATTGTTCGCGGGAAAGCCTTCTCTTTTTTCGCTAGATTATAAGCTGTTTGCCGGGAAATTTAAAACCAAAAAGGAATTACCAAAGATAAAAGCTATTCGAGATAATACCTGCAATAGAACATTAGCTTCTGTCTACAACGGCCAGAGTCAAAAGATGCGAGACGATTTAAACGCAATTAAAATGCTGGCTGGCGCTAACTTTTTTACAGGGTTAGTGTACCACGTGAGAAAACGCGACAAAACATAATGAGAACGGAACAACAAACAACAAACACGAGAAAACTTTTTCTTTCAAACTTTAATATTGACCCAGCGGTAGTACAGAAAAGCTGAACAGTTTGTTTTATTCGATGAACAAAAAAGACATATTGGAATTTGCTCATTTATTTAATTTTGGTATTAATTAAATATTGTTCGACATGCAAAAAAGTGTGAAATTTTCAGAGATTATAAGAAAAACGATGGAAACTTGGCACTTGAACGTTTCTGCCGTACAGGCTGATAAGATGTCACTGCGTGTAGCATTACAAAAAAAGCAAAGTACAAGTACTACACCATCTACTGCGGATAACGACGAATTCAAACCATATATATTTCATGGAATCCTTTCTGATTCTTCCAAATATCCTTGGCAGGTCCTTTTACTGCGTCGCGTCGTTACACTTTTTACGTCCGAGACAAAAATTCCGATAATCTTTGCGAGACAAAGCTTATCTCGTTTGCGACGAAACTACTATATTTCTCATTACTTTTTAGGTCCTGTAGCGCGCCGTTTGCAAAAATATGACAAAAAGCCCTAAGATACAAGAGGGTGGTAGCTTTTTTCTTCCATTTTTTTCTTTTTTTTTCTTTTGATGAACTCTTCAATTGATTAAACAAATAAATAATGAATGACAGACAAAAAAAATTGTAAAAAATCATTATCAGATTTTAATATCAAATTTCCATTTTCATTAATAATTGGAGCATATTGAAAATAAACGTAAAGATAGGGCCATATCGACGATTGTTATTTCACTGGTGCACGTCCAAGTCAGTTGCGTTAATTGAGCAATACATCTAGCCGAGGGAATGAATTAAACGGACAATGAGCGCAAGGTAATGTGGCGAACAATTTCGTCATTCTCGGTACGAGTGCAAGAATGAGACAGAGCGACATATCAGGCTGAAGCTAAAGGAAAGGGGGCGTGCTTGGTCGAGCATGAAAGTTCGATTTGCACGTGATTGAGCGATTTCGTACATTCCTCGCGAGTTTCGTACCGATTGATTTTTCCCAAACCTATGGTCTCCAGCTTTTGCAACATAATTGCACAATATTTCTCGTCTTCATTTTTTTTTTAAATAAATCTCTTAGAGACAAATTGTCCGGACAAAGCAAGTATTTCATATAAAAAACCATATAAAAACCACTTTAAACATTTTTTTTAATTTACCTATTTATAATTTGTGGTAATTTACTGGTGATATGTTTTTCAGCTTACGTAAATAAAAAAGGATGTCTGATTTCTACAAAATTTATCATTCTTGTTCGAGCTTATAAAAAAATGCGAAGCCTGTTTAATTTTTCTAAGAAGAATTTAGATTATAAACCGAAAGATTTTTAGTGTCCTTCATCCAGAAGTCTGTCCCCTCTCTATTTTTTATTAATTTCATAAAAAGTTTATGATACAAAAGATTTGTTATGGTCGAAATAAAAAACACATGCATTTGCATGCTTTTAATATGGAAAGTTTTGCATTTATTTGGATCAGTGTATGTTACTTTTTAATTAAGAAAAATGTTAAAAAATTTCGCAAGTAGTGTAGTGATTGATAGTTACGCATAAACGATTTAAATAAAAAAACAAACAGTATTTTGCTGAACTAGGGCCCCTGTTCTTCCACTAGTTCAACATTAAATTTTTTTCTTACAAGCACGGCAGAAAATGTTATAAATTACATAGGTTGTAGTAATAACTAGGTAAGTACGTGTCATCAGCACTTACCTGGTTATCACCAGAATCCACACAATTATAAGTATTTGGGTATTTGTTATACAGCATGTGTGTGGGGGCGGGGATTGGAAAATTTATAGAGAAGATAGAAGTCCGAGGTCAATCAACGTCATGTAACAACCAACGGTCAAAAGTTTATTAAACGTTATAAAGATTGTTAAAAATTTGTACAGTTAAAAAATGTTTGTTAAAAAGATTTTTAAGAGTTTGTGAAAATTTTATTATGAGAGTTATTATTGAATTAAAATTATTTGAATGTATGCCTGTTATGTGCATGTCATATGTACATATGTACATATGAATATATGTACGGAAAAATAAATATGGCAATAAAAAAATAATTGGACAATATTTTTTTGATCCTTTCTCCGACAATTCAATCCAACTCAAGGGGTTCCCAACTCTGACATCACTCAATAATGTATAGTGAGTGACAAAGAGTTACGTTGAGTTACGATGAGTTATGATGAGTTAAAAAGAGTTTATAAGAGTTTCAGAGAGTTTCGATGAGTTTGAGGCTTTAAAACTATTGAATGAGCTGAAGTATTCTTAAAAACGCTGCTTATTAATTGATTTTATAAAAAAATAACATTATTCGTAACAATTCTATAATTTGTTGGGTTTTTTTTTTCAATTTTGAGAGATTTATCAAATTAAAAATACAATAAATTCTGCTGTTTCATAGTCTATAACAATTTTCGTGGTGTATGATTTTTGAACGTCATTTCAAATCGGGTGAGAAATTCGCGCGCTTGTATAATACGATTCCGCACGTTCCGCTCGCTCACGACGTTCGTTCCATTGTTGTTTACAACTGTCAACAGTTCGTCTGAGTTATCTCAACCTTGTCTTCAAAACAGTAGGTGTTTAATTTAACATACAATTGAATATTTTGAATGGCTGAATGAGCTAATATTTTTATGTTCTACCTATTAGAAAGAAGTTTGTTACAGTGAGTTTATTATGGCATTGCATAATATATCATCAAAAATATTATATTTAATATTAATGTCTTTTTTTAGATTGATTGTTCAACTGCGCTGTACTCGCACTGTAGTGTTCATATTTTTCGTCGAAACAAGAATTTAACTTTCATGCAGTGGGTTTTAAATTTCATGCGTTTTTAAGTAAATATTCTTATTTATTTTTGTTAGTACCATTGATATTATATTTTGTATGGTCACTGTATGTAATTGAACAATTTTATTTTAGATCATTTCATTTCTTGCGTAAGGGTCTCGGACATAATTATATTAGACATAATTATATTCGCTCTCAAACGTCTCTTTAAAAAAATCGTGTCTCGGATGTTATTTTAACGACAGCAATGGAGGTAAAAATTTAAATTCATTTTGCAATAACTCGTTTTTTAACTGTAGCCAAATAATTTATTTGACTTTTATCATTTCAGAAGTCATTTTATGCAGTTGCAGGAGAAACTTTTTGGATAAAAGTGGAAGAAGAATTGAACCTTGTTGTACCCAATCATTTAAAATTCATTTTTAAACTGCTGTCTATTGACAATCCAGACGTACTTGCTGAAATAAATCAAGCTGATTTATGTTCTATCGAAGAATTTGTACGATCAAATGGTGAGAGAGAAATTCCAGTGGGTTCAGATATTTTTCAGTATTATGGCAATTTTTTACCGAACAACTTCAAGTTTTCCGACACTGACTTAGAGTTAATCCAAAATATCAGAGAGTTGATTCTCACAAGGGATCGAGAATTTTGGAAAGCGTCCACAGAACGCGTGGGGAACCAGCGAGTCTCACCACCAACTCTTGAACTATGACTCGAACTGCCTGACGAACCACCAGCTGAACTGCAAGAGCATGTCGTCGCACGAAGATGCCAAAGTCTGTGGAAATCGTCAACATTGCTGAATATGTTAAAATATTCTTTTAGTGATAATTATGAGAGAGATCCCGCAGGTCACAGGTTTCTCCGTTCTTTGAAACTTGTTTGTTCACACATTTTCATGGTGGGAGGACGCCTTCTGTACGATTTTTCACACGCCAATTTACCGATTCCCGGGCCCAACACTGTTAAACAGTTTTATGCATACTGAGTCACTAATCGTTGCCGAAGGTGTTTTTCAAGTGTTCCAACTTAATCATTTTTTATAATCAAGACATCTGCCCAAAGGAGTAGTTTTATGCGAAGACCAAACTGCAATATCCGGCAGAATCCAATATGATGCGACGACCAACCAGATTGTAGGATGTGTTTTACCACACAATGCCAATGCCATGCCAATAGCTAATTCTTTTAAAGCTACATCTGCGAGAGCCATTGAACATTATTTCAAAAATAACAAACCCGCTTCATTTTATATACTTGCATGGCTCAACCACTTGATCCGAATGCTCCAGCGTTTTGTCTTTTGGTGTTTGGTTCTGACAACAAGATGTCGTTTGAAGATGTTGTAAGAAGATGGACCTACATGATTAATATACTTCAATCTCACGGTATCAGTGTTTCAGGATGCTCAGGCGATGGTGACACTCGTCTTTTGACAGCAATGCGCATTCTGTCGGGAATGTCAGGGATCGATTCTCTCCAGTCTCCTGCTGGTGCAGTTTCAGCTTTACAACAAGACCTGTCTGGTATTAAATGTTATCATGCTGAATTCTTACCCGAGACTGTGTATGTACAAGACACAATCCATATCGGAAACAAAATGAAAAATATATTGTTCAATCTATTATTCTACCGATGGGAAACTTCACCGCTACTTGTGCGAATATACGAGCTCTCACAGAAGTGACAACAAAGGACAAACACTTCTTGACTGAAACAGATTTAACCTTGAATGACAAGATGAATTTCGCGTCGACGATGAGGATTTGTCATCCTAGGATCTGGAAACTTTTGTAAGAGAAAGTTCCTCAAAGCGATGGTACGCAGTTGTACTTGAAAATTGTATTTTTTGCAATGCCATCAATGTTGTCGACTCAACTGCAGCCTTTGGAAAGGTCTTGCGCTATTTGGTTTGGAGTGTTTTTCCTGCGAATGTGGAGGTTCTGAATCTCCAGTCAAACAGGTTACTCTGTCGTACACAACTACGTCAGCTTAAATAGCTACGGATGTACGGTAGCCAACCGTGCGAAAATAATTTTAGAAATTTACGATCAATGTCTACTACGTTTTCGACAGTCGTAAATTGCATTGTCTTTAATGCACTGCATCGATTAGGAAAGCTACAACATCTTGCTGATCTTCAGGTGCACGACTTCGAGGCAAATAGAGAGACCATCCATTTTCCATGATCAAGATTTCTTAATGCAACCCATGAAAAACAAGAGAAAATCTATCTGGAAAAGGTGAAAATCGACGGTGCAGTTTCCGTAGAAAGCATTAAAGATGTTTTGGTGAGAGCGAAAATTTACGCATGGACTGAAGCTGAGAAACTAGGCATGACAGTACCGATTGAAGCAGGTGACAACATCCAAACGGATTTTCATGGACCCGTTCCGGAGAATCTCTTTGACGTCATCGATGAAGAGCACATCCAGCGATACGAAATTGAGGTAGACGATAAAATCAATTCTGATGATGCAGTTGTTGGACTGCTCTCAGATTCAAATGATCCTGTGCAGTTTCCCGAATTTCCAGGCGATGTTGATGAATTGACCGAAACAAGCTCCAAAACAGTTCTCAAGGACGCCAGAGGAAACCTCAGGATTGTTAAAAAGTTATCGCTTTGCTGGTATTTCAGTAACTATAACAAAAAAACTCAGCAGCGACCGCAATATTAGAGTTAAAGAATGCGATGTCCATTTCCAGACACTTCATCGGATGCAAACAACAGAAACCAGTCGACAAAATCGAGTTTTCATTAACGACTTTTGTCTGTTTAATATTGAAAACTCAGAAACTTGTTTACTTGGATTGGTTAGTGGATTTGCCTATATGGACGAGACAAGCTGGAAGAACTTGGTATATAACAAAAACTGCGTTGACCTGGAACAAAACCACAAAAAACGGATCGGTGTTTTCACTAGATGGTTCAGCATCAATTCTGATGACAGTAGTTTAGATTTATATCCATTAGAAAGTCAAGGCTACATTTCTATAGGGCAGTATAAATTGACAATCCCAGTGCCAATGAATGAAAACGGAAAATTTGTACTTTCAGAAATCGTTTATAATCAAATCAAATCTTTATTATAAATCTGTATCATAGTTCATGAATAAATTTGTATTCTATGTATTCCTATAAAACACGTTTTTGATTTCAATTTGTTTATGTAATACTTAAAAAATGCTTGATAAATATCTGATATATTAACGATTTTGTCAATAGTTACATTAATAAACAAAGATAATTGTAAAAGAATAATTAAATCGAAAAATAAATAATTTTCTACCTATAATAAAAAAAATTATCGCCGCTGTTTCCGCCTTTTTCGTGCAACATTTTTGCAATTACCCCCATGGGGCATATTACCGTATGTGATGGGACAATTACCCCAACGGGGCATATTACCCTGGATGATGGGGCAAATACCTTCACGGGGCATATTACTCTTGATGATGTAGCATATTTCC
>JAQQRF010001063.1:0-34154 GCA_030523145.1 Trissolcus brochymenae
GTTATTCAAATACAAATAAATTAATTTCAAAGGGCTTATTTTAATTCTCGTCAAAACAAAAATACAAGAATATCATGGAATGATCCCACCCAATTTGAGAGGTCCCATAATAAGTTTTGATAGTGGATAAAAGGGTACATTATAACTGTAGATCCAGCATCTGACTTCAAACAATTTATTGCACCCAAGATTGAAGACCAACAGATCTTAGTGATAATGAAATAATGCACGCACAAGAGTATTATAAAACGGTCACAAGAGACTAAGCAAATATTGGCGATAGTGACCGTTCCGATATAAACAAATGTGCAACAATGATAATAGGCAATCAAAAGACAACTCTCTGTGATTTTAATTAAATTGAGAGATACAACTATCGACTATCGAATGGATCAAATGATCAATACAATCTAAGTAGTTCAAATCAATGATACAAATTTATCAAATTACCATATGGAAATCTTAAGAAAATAAATTTTTGTTTCTTTTATTGGTTTCTCTCAATAAATAAATCATTTAAATTCATTTAAAAAAATAAATAGAAAAAATGAAAGTAGAATCAGTTGGAGCTCAAGACGAGAGACAGTGATTCTATGATTTTCAAGCCATAAAATTAAAAATTCAGATGTTGACCTCCAAAAAATATCGATACTAAGGGAATTGCTCAATGATTCGCGCAAATACACACCACGGCTATGACCGATAAAAAAAATTTTAGAAACAATAATGACAACTACCTTAACTCCTCAATGAATTAGGTTATTTCTAGATGTAGCGCCTACCTTAGAGAATGTGCAATTTTGAATTGTCCTGGAAGGGTTTCAACGGACAACAAAGAAACAAAACAAGTGCGCTAAATCCAACTAATTAAACTAAATAATATTTATACAAGTTTTATTTGAAAAAAAATTTAGAAGCATACATTCTAAACTTTTATTTATTTTGTAATTCTGGTATTCATTAAAGTGTTAAGTCATGAACAGAAAAAAGTTTTTTCGTTTTTTAATTAGGATTTTATGTTGCATTGGTACTGCTGACTGCTTGAAATACCGATAAATATGAAAATTAGAAAACTGATAATTCGAGATGTATAAATAATAAAAAATATCTTAATCTAAATAAATGTTTTTATTAAAATATTTATTACTAACGTTAATGGAATTAATATAAAATTCTAAGAATACAACAATTTGATGAGCGAACAATAGGCTTTTAATAATAATATTTATTTAATATTTGCATCGATCTAGAAAAGTAAAAATATGTTGTTTCTTTAAATTTAAATTGAAAGTGAAATATAAAAAAAAATTGAGAAAAAAATTAATTTATTGAATTTGAAATTAGTAATGTATATTTTTAATCAATCAAGCAAAGCACATTGTGCAAAAGTTGTGTGGAGGGTTAAATTGGCTGTAGACTTACTTCGTTTGTTTATTTTTTGACAGGTTAGTTTGATAGGTATAAAATATATACGAGCGAACGCAGCGAGCTTTCAATTTTCCTCCTCACACAGATGATGGAAGGGACTGTTTGAAAAATAAATAAAAATATTTATTAAAAACAATTATCAGAGCCGCGTTTCTTCTATGCAGTACAAGGCCGACCAACGACATATTCTATTAGTAAATAATGCTTAGGTCGATTCTAGCTCGTGTAATCAAACACGAGAATATGAATATACATACATAATATCGTTTATACGATGAAGGAGGTCGAGTTCCACAGTTTGCGATTACAAGCATTTAATTCAAAATAGGTCAAAATGAAAATTGTAAAGTACACGCCATGTATGAAATAATAGTGAATGTTCTAAAATGTATCACGAAAATTATTTTAATTTAAAAATTAAATTTGAAATTTTAATTATTTTTATTCGGGATAGATTTGAATTCATCTAATTAACAATGTTAAGTTAATGACTGTTAACTCTACAATAATGTTTTGTTCCATTTTTTGATCGCAAACAAAACGAATTATTTTTTCTTTGTTAATGATGATTGATATTCCGTGAGTCAGTGTTATATATAATTTGAACATTCTGAAAGAATTATCTTATTTAAATTATCTTTAACCATAATCGGTTTTGAGATTCACTTCTGAAGGAAATGCCACTAAAAAGTCACCAATTCGTATAAATTTTCGAATTTAAGTACTGGTTAAGTCAGTTGATCGATTACCGATGCCACGTTGACTGGTTATCGTGTCCATCTGTTTATCCCATCTGAAAAAAGTCGTGAAAATTGTACTCCAAATCCACGGAGCACCGAATCATCTCGTCCCCAAGGAGTGTAAGAATTTAGATTGCTCGCGTGTCCCGTGCTTTGTCTCCTATTTGCTTTTGTCCAAAAAGTCATTCAAGCTGCACGATTGTCGTTAGTTTTGTCTGCCCGCGGACAGCTGTCGCTCCTACGAACTTGCGGTCATAGCTTTGTCTCGCCGCCTGCTAATCGAAGGAGTTTATAAAGTGAGCAACTGTTTGTTCTTTGTGTTGTGATTGATGCGTGCACCTGAATTTGAGCACATTATAACGACTGTTTCACGAAAGTCTAGGATTTATATTCGATCAACCAAATCATTGTTTGCATTATTAAGAGGACTCGTCATTACAAGTCCTCTTAATAATTGGCGCAAATTCTGTGCTAACCGACTATCACTGCAAGACAGTATTCGTTTTTATCGTTAATATAATGTAATTCAAGATCACGGTCAGCATTATGATGCCTGTCTCAGAGAGGGAAAGTTTCTTGGTCTTTCTAAATAACAACACCAGATGTTCCTACCAAAGAAGCCTTTATCCTACCGTCTAATTTGCTTACTGGACCTGGTTGGCAAAGTACTTGAAAGGATTATCAGCAACTGATTGGTAGTATTGAATGAGAGCAACTACGGCTTTTCCTCGAAAACCACTTTGAATTTCGTGAGTTGGTATCGTTAGAAAGGCGATAGCAAGGAAAAGCTAGATAAGTAATAGAATTGTTACAAGAATTATTGGGCAGTGATGATCCTGGACAAAAGAAACGCATTAAAGCTCTCCTAGGTGGAGCTGTATCCAAGACGCTTCAATCAGTTAATGCTACACTCGTGTCTTAACATATGTCTCACACACGGAAATTGAATCGATCTGAGTCATAAGTAATATTTTGCAAGGTTCAATTGGACCAAAGCAATTTGAACCGGCATGTATGATGCGGTATTAAGTTTGCAAACACTGGAAAGCTTAAAAACTGTGGGTTTTGTGGATGACGTGGTCTGCAATGGTCTACAAAGTGTCTGCACTTAAAAGATCATAATACATAAAAATAAGAGGCTGAGATATCACCACCCTGACTATCGGAGACTGTGAAATCAAATCACAACGCTTACTGCGATACTTTGGCAAATGCTGTCATGTTATAGTCTGCACCCAACTTGTCGTCGGCTATGGATAGTGCTTCATATACCCGCAAGATGATTAGCATCACCACAAAAGTGAGCAGGTAACTCCTCGTGAAATAACGACTGTTGACCGATCTGCATGAAGTATAAATAGAGAACGCTGAGGTTTCGGATTGTTAATTGGTATTCACGGAGTGAAATATCTCAGTCGCTCGGTTGAAATTATGAGATCCGCCTATGAAAACTGCTTAAATCATCTTACTACCCTTGATAAGAAAAAACATTTTCCTGATACCCACACCGAAAAGTCCACTTTTCGCGGCGGCTTTCGGCTTTGAAAGTGGGACTTTTCGTGAGCCACGAAAAGTCCCACTTTCATAGGCGGCAGGCTACTTTTCATGGCAGGCGCGACACATAACCTCTAACTGTCGTAACTTTGAAAGCGCCTTCGGCTCGGGTGTTCAACCCCCCCCGCCAGAAAAGTTTTACTTTCACGCCTAGCATCACAATATACTATGGTGTGGTATGTATGCAGCAGAATTTTTTTTTCGTGCCAGTGGGCGAGAAGTGCTGCTACTTCTCTCCCTAGGGAGTTTCGAGAAATGGCTCATCTCTTCCACAAAGTACGAAAAATTATGTTTCAAACATGGGAGGGAAATGTGGTTCTCGAGCGAAATTTTGACCCGAGGGCTATATTTCACTCTCAGACAAATTTTCTCACCGATTTCCCTTGTTGAAAAAATAACTATTCTATATTCGGCTTATTTTGATAAAGTAAAATAGTCAAATAATTGTATATTGTTACCACCAATGTTTTCACTGAATATACAAATTAAGTAGAAACCTACTTTACCGGCTGTTGATGCACACTCATACCTATGTGACCGACTGTAAGGTCACTCCTGGCTATCTACGATACTACGCCACTAGACGGCGCACTAATAAGCCGGCTAGTGACTGCTTTCCCGCAATAAGGCTAACAAATAGAAACCATATAAGAACCAAGCGACATTTCTTAGTTCGACACCCCTTACCTAGGCGAATAGATGTATCACATTCAACGAAAGTAATAAATCTATAAGACAAGACACTTTTCAAGCAAGTTACTCTAGCTTCTATAACAAACAATGCTAACCTAAAAATCTATCCATTCTCCATAAGATGTTTTAAATGTTTTTAGAAAAGAATAAAATTTTTTTCATATTTTTATTCATCCATACGGATTCAATATATATTTTTCTGAGATTCTTTTATTTTACCTTTTTTTTCATGGTTATCTTTTCTCAATGATATCATTTTCAAAAGTCAGTGTTATTTAAATCAGGTGACCGATAACTGTTGTCGCGTCAATTCGATATCGTATCTTGCAAATCCTTCCACCAGAATAAAGTCGCGAAAATCGTGCCTTATTGCTCGTTAAATAATTAACGAGGCATCTGCGGTAAATAACAATACTACGTGACACGGAAAATATTGAGGTTGAACACATGTGCGTAGGTACTTTAGATATTAAATTAGGTATTTCCCACATAGACGAAAATATATTTCCAAATATATTTTTAATATATCTTATATAAATAAAATATAAACGTATATATTCTAACGTGGCAGGGCTTATTTGGCTTGGGAACTCTGGAAACTGAGCCCGAGAGACCTTCCTGAATTGGCTCAAAGAGTTTTTTCAGGATGGCCATATATAAAAGTTGCCATAGTTCATATAGATCATGTAAATTTATTGAAGGGGGCATATTCCAGATACCAGCTTGAGCAAAAAGGACACTATCGAACGAGATACCGATTAACAAACTTTTATTTACGGCTCCCGGGACAAGTCGCCGCCAATTTATTTGTTTCAGAAAATCCTCGGGTCGTACTCAGCAGCCTAGGTGTCTCCAGGAACATCCTCATAGCGGCCGGATCATTGGTAGGGCAGGGCCTACGCCCGCCGATATCGACCGGGGTCGATAAAGGAGGCCTCTTTCTCCTCCAGACATCTCCGCGAGGGGCCTGAACGCGAGTTCAGGCCAGGTTTTGCGTTGCAGCCGAGGTGGGGGAACGGTTATTTAACCGTCAGCGAACCGTTCTTCCCTCTCGTTTTCCAGCGTCCCGGAGCCGACGGTTTTAGATTAAGTTTAGTTTTCGTTTGCGTTTTTTTTTATTTTGTAAAGATTTTTTTTTAAATTAGTGGCGTGCGCAATGTTTTGTGTCGGTCCGAGGCCTTCCAGCCAAGCTGTGTCCTGGTCTTATTGCTGTCGTCGAAAGGTTTGCCTTTTATTTTGCGAATTTGTAATTTTTGACCAACAGCACCTTAATTTTAACAGTCACTTTTGGTAACTTCGAAGTTCCGTCGAATCGTCAGGCCACTGCAATTGGCCAGTAGTTTAATTTAATTTTAATTGGGGACTTAATTTTATTTGATAGTTTTTTTTCTCGACGGGAACTTGGCAACTATTTATATCATGACATCCTTTTTCTTTTTGTTTTGTTTTAATAAATTAACTTTGTCCTTGGACTTGCTTTTGTTAAGTTATTATTTTTTGTAAGTCAGTTTGCCCTAAAGCCCACGTCTCTTACGCGGTGAGAGATCAGGCTCTGAGATCTTTGAGTTAGTCGGAGAGGTCATTAACGACCTGGCGCCCAATAAAATTTTATTAGTTTTTTTTTATTCGGCTGCTTTTGAGAAAAAAAAATTAGTGGTCGTGAGTGAAATCACGAACCCCGTTACAATATATTGTACACAAACATGAATGTGTCACATATATTTTAAATATAAAGCGGCAATAACAATACAAAAAATATAAAATACACTTATATTTTGACTTATATTTTCATCCTTGTGGGTTAGTTAGGTATTTTTGAAACCTCAAATTCAAAAATGCCGCTGAACCGAATCGCTGAACGAGTAATTCAACAATTATTTTTCACAATTCATTACTAAGTTTCTGGGTCGACCGAAAAGCATATTATTTCAAAAGTCATTTACATCAGACGTGTCTCAATTTTTTCAGAGTTAAATAATGTTTTTTTTTATTTATTTTCGTAATAATTATATGAAATTATGTTCAACAATTAATACACAAATAAAATAAAAATAATAATTGAAAAAAAAGCTTACGTTGATAATCATACATACTCATCACCAGACATAGTTGCATAAAGTGCGAGAAGATATTGCACGTTTCTTGATAATAAAATATTTGTCAAAGATCACTTATACACTTTAAAGTACTTTAGCTATACTCGATTTCCAGGTATTCCGTGAGATATTGAGCTGACATTGAACAAATTTTCAAGGCATCGTCAGAATATGAAGAATACGGTAAACAAATTTTTAACTATATATATTTTTAAACTATAATTTTTTATAAAAAAATATAGGGCTTGAAATTTCGGCATTTTTATGCTGATGATGAAATCGAAATTTGAGTAAAAAATTCAGATTTGTAGATTTACCGTTGTCAATTCAGTGTTGAAGCAGTTTAATTAAGGGGTCTTTATATTTTTTGGTAACAAATGATCAGTTCTCAAGGGTGGTTCAACAAAAATCTAATGGTCGAAACTTCTCGAAATTTTTACTGTTTCTTCTTTAACATTTAAATACAAAACACATGAATATAGATTAGGCTGTGTTGATAGAAAAGTGTAGTGATGGAACCATCGGGCAGCACTCACCCTACAATACCCCTATTAAGCCTTATAAGTAAGTGCATTACACGCCATAGAAACGCCAGATCAATTTTTACTAGGGAAATTGTTGATAACATCACTAAAAAAATTAGTTTAAAAAAAATATGTTTGAAGATTGATTGACCTTGCATTTTTCTGTATACAAGAAAAACTGCTATGATTTGTATTAATTTTATGAGTATTACGTTGATATTTGTTATTATGGTTTTAGAAATAATATATTTTTGATTTTTCCTTAAACCCACATCGAAAAGTCTACTTTTCGCGGCGGCTTTCGATAACCATTCTATACCTTTGGCTCAGGTGTTCAAGTGCTATTTGAATACAAAAAAATAGTAGTTTACTTAACTAGTGGGATGAGTACGAAATTCTCCCACCGGGTGAGAATAACAGAATGAACGAAACGAGTGCTGTCTATTCTCACAAGTGGATTAGCCCAAAAAAAAACCTTTTACGATTTGAAAAAATCCAGAAAACATAAAGGATCAAATCTAACAACTAAGAACAAAATTGAGAGCCGAATTTATTTTTCACAAACTTTTTGCAATAAAATCTGATTTTAATTTGAACAAATAAAGTTTGTTAGTAGTTTTTGTCGCATAAAATGTCTGTTCATACGAGTTGTCATACCGGGCTTAAGTTTTTTTTCGTCATAATTTTCCTGCGGACGGTCAGCAGCACAATACAATTCCATCAGAATTCTATCGTTAAGTTACGTTATCGCTTGAGAAAGAGTAGAAAAAGAGGTGAGCTCGAAGCGGAAACAACAGGGGTCTGTACAAAACACGTAACGAACAAGTGATCTGCATTCAGTGAAACGTGGGTTTTCATATGTACAAAGGTCTTTAGCTAAATACAAAATATGTTGACCAATTTGTGAATATAATACTCGATGATTCATTATATATGGACAGATTAATTTGATACATCAATTAATACACCATTGTTTATGATGTAATAAAATGAATTTAATGCAAATACACGGAAAAAATTTTCACATTATTTTTCTTGTAGATTTTTTTACCGTTCAACATTCAAAAAATCTATTAAAAAAACATGAATTTTGAAAGACGATTCCTCAACACTTACGGGATTATTTAGTAAGTCGAGAGGAATCGGTTAAAGTTCGCCGATTACCCTATGAATTCCATTGTGGTTAACTCAAAATCAAAACTCATATGATTGTAACCTAAACTGTGAAGGAATAATGGTATGCAAATTTCTTCTATTCAAGTTGCAATTGTTTGTTTAATTTTTCTATTTTTGAACTTGTTTGTGTTAATGAAAATTTTGTGTTCAGATTAGTTCTCGATGTAAAGGCTAGACGGATTCGAGCGGAAAAGACTACCAGTTCGATAATTTGCGAGCATTTCTCCCCACAGGGCACAGAAACCTTTGCCACATTTTTGCCGTAGTAAACTCAAGTACTGGTGCAATGATCCTCAGCATAAAAGATACATTGATCCCCTCAGTTGTTTGAAGAATACTTCAATGTTTCGCCTCGGCTTGATGAAATTTAGTAAAGAAAATTTGGTTCCAGTCAAATGTAGAAGAGCGATGTGTAGTCTAAAACGACGTGCAAATAATTATTTATGTTTATTTTGAAAATCTTTTAAATTTATAAATATGATAATAAGTTAAAGTAATATAAATATTAATAAATATAACAAAAAAACACAATTTGCCTTTTCGATAATAGTTATATTGATTGTCTAAAATGTGTACAAAAAAATAACAACATTAGAAAATATTACATTTTTAAATTAACTGCCATACAGGAAAAGTTTTATTATTGTATTTATTCTTATATTTATAATTGTAAAATTAATGTGCCCCAAAACTGAAATTCAGAAGAATATAGGCGATACTTAATTAATCTAAAATTTACCCGAAATTAGTATTATTGTGAGCAGAGCCCTCATATGTTGTACATTTTATTTATTCACTTAAAACAGAATTGATTTTACATTTATTTTGAGTGTTATTAAATGAATAGAATTTGGTTCTAATTGAATATGACAGTGTTGGTTTTATTTTCTTTACAATAATCGTAACAAAAAAAAAAACTGAAAATGCAGGACCGTTCTCATAGCAAAAGTTGCTGTGATTAAAAGTTGTAGAAGTTTAATTTTTGTTATTGCAATTGTTTTTATGTGAAAAAAAGGACTAGTCTATGATCAGATAGTGACAGACCAATGTAAGTTAAAATTGTTCATGATAATGGTAGAACACTTTTTAAAATAATAACACGTGTAATTTCGAGTGTGGGTTCATTACCGGATGTTTTGACACTACAATAAGCTTCGAAATGAATCGACAGATTACGTTTCTGAAGACGCCTCCAGGCATAGTGGCTAAGACGCTAGCTTTTTGGAGTGTGACAATGTTTGCCTCTGAACTCGAGAACAATTTCCATCACTGAACTGGTGTACCGATTAAGATCTACTGTTTCACCAAAATCAACCCTTACAGAACATCGAACGTCTTTCGCAGCGATTTACAAAGTAGAGTATATTAAAACCAACATCAAAGTATTGTATATAAAGTATTAAAGTATAGTTTGCTTTTTTGTTTCAAAATTTTACAATTCAATACTGAAATGTTAAGTTTTTTGGAAGAAATTATTTTCATGTTGAAATTTCATCCAAAGAATTTTTTCCTTAGCGTTTACATTTTGTAGAAGAATTTAATGAAAACGTAACATAGATTGTATTAATGAGACAAATTGAAAAATGTCAGACAAATATTGAAAATAGTGATCCAGTTTGTTAGGCAAATTAGAGCGTTAAATAAATAAAAGGCAACGTGTCGGTCTCAAAGAATTGTTTGAAACACACACCCGTGTTAATAATTTTTCTAACTAATAAATAAAATTATTCGCAAAATCTAAAGGAAACGACATACACGCGATGATACATATAGAATTACTCAGTAGAAATGTATTTTTAAATTAATTACCAACGTAGAGGTTGCGTAGAACAATTAACCAACAGACCACAATGTGAGAGGCCGCGCAACAATCTCGTCGAACGGTTCCGTGCCAGATTAGAGAGGATATGCACGATCATCTCGTATGTTGTATATCATTTCAATTTTACTCGCAATTTAGCGTTGCGGCGTAGTATCAGCTCGCGTGATACGGCCCTTTGCGTTTTTACCAAATGATTATAGGAGCAGTATCGAGTTGGATTTTATTAAAAATGAAAATGCATGACTGATAACAAGGTATTTTATCGAGTTTCAAACAGTCAATTTATCATCATGAGACCAACAATAATTGATGCACTTTTATGAAACTGCCACTTCTTTTTTCCTCCAATCATTTTGGTTTAGCAAAAGGGCATAAAATTTTCGCAGGTTTCATCATCCCTTGGTAACAACTTTATCATAATTCAATCAGAAAGGATATCCGGCTTTACATCACGCTGTTCGTTGTCAAGTTTAAATTTATGCACGCAACCCTATCGTTGCCACTTTCGAGCATCATTCCTCTCTCCGGTTTATTCCAACTTGGATCCTGAGAGACGAGTTGTTTAACAACTGATTAAATAGTATACTCTAAATAATAATTTCTATTGACATGATTGAAACTTTTCCTTAATAGAAGATCAGATAATTTTTCTGTTCGCTGATACTTTTTTATTAGGTCTAGATTTTATGATTCCAACAATGGTTTTGATTTTTGAATTCAGTTTTAACTAAATCAAACGAAATTTTATTAATTCTTCAAAAAAGAAATCGTCTTATGTTTTTTCAAATTTTATATCGAACGAAACAAAAATCTGTTTAAAATTCACGGTACTTGACTTATATTAAATTTACGGAAGGTTCAGAAAAGCATTATCTTAAAAAAATATGCTCTGAGTAAACTTGTTTTGTACAACTTGTCATTCATTTATCGATGCTTAATGAGATACATTTATAATTAATGTAATATATTTATAGACATAGATTATATGTTTACACGATTATTACACTTTAGACGAATGTATAATTATCACGTGAAACTTTTTAGAAGTAGAACAAGCTTACTGCAGGATTGGTAATTCTATTACTCGATTCAAGAGCTAGCTTCCTCATCACCAGTTAATCTGATTGATTCAATCACGTGACGCGTCATCATCAAACAGTTCATAGAATCAGCGAGATCAACTATTTAGTGTTACGCTTTGACGTCTAAACAAGTCTAAACCGAACGTGACCTTCGCTATCCGACACCTTTTTCAACTGTCTTTATCATACTAAATAAGTATGTAAATCTTAAAATCACTTCATTCTATTTGTTATAATTTTATTGCTTGGTTTTTTGTGTGTCATGCTTTAATCATAAATTCTGTTTCATTTTAGAATCAGAACAGTATTAATATTACCTTGGTCAATCATTATAAAACATTGAAATAATTACATTAATTTTATAAAATGTTAATTTATATAAATATTGCATAAATATTGATTACTTTATAATAATATTAGTAAGGCAATATCGAAAATACATTGAGTTAAATTATGTTACATTCTGACAGTTAAAATTGAGTTGAATTCCAGGATTCCAGAAATCATTTTCAAGTTTATATTGACTTTTTAATTAATGCTTTTTTATCACAGTATAGATTGGTCATATTTTTTTGTAATTTCAGGATTATTAAAGATAGCTTCATAGGGAAAACTTGATTGAAGGAGCTGACAAATTCGTTGGATATTACGCATGAAACAGAGCGGCCCACTTTCTCCGTATTGTCTTCTTTCTTACAAACAGTATACTCTCGTACGGTTATGAATTTTATATAGTCAGGACAAATCTGTTTATTTTTTGCCAGATAAGAGCTTTAAAATTGCTATATCACACACATATTTGTAAACTTTTGTCTGAGTCATATAATACTTCTCTAAAAAATGTTACAAATACTTAAATATTGATGGTACCATTGATGGTTTAATATTTTTTTAACCTGCAATGAGACAATTTTTTGGCGTTTTGTTTTTCAACCAAGTTTGGGAGATATGTGTCAATGTTTTGCAGTAGCACTTATCGAGGAACTTTTTCGTGTTTACTTTTACGCACAAAAAAGGAAATTTGGAGCGATAACTCACATCCAGTCATTTTCTGAGCTCTGCGTGAAATCTGCACAGATGTCTGTGATGGAATGGGTGTTCACTTAGTGTGTACATTTATTGGCTTCGTGCGACATAGCCCTACCCTTCGGATCGACGAAAGAATGGCTTTTCCGTGTCGTCGAGTCTGGTAACTTGTCTGCGTTGACTCTCACACGAAAATAAAGAATAACGATAGTCGCTAGTCTCCAGAGATATGGAGCCCACTTTTATAGCAGCCATCTCAATGATGCAGTTTACTGGATGTCATAATGAAAAATTTATTCATTTTGACTATTGATCCATTCAACTAGAGTTTTCTGTAAAACGAAGGTTATAAAATTTTTAGAATAAAATTTGGAATGAAATTGCATGAAAGTCACGAGAGATTTTCATAGGCATGAAAATATTGAGAGCTAGTAAATTGCATTTAGCTATATAAGTCTTATTAGGCACGGTATAACAATTTTTATGGTCGAGTTGCTAGGTCAACCTTTTTTTTCAACAGTTAAAATAAAAAAAACTGAAATGAGACGCTACAAAAGGACCAGAAAGAAGTAGTGAAAGGTCAGACTTGGCTACGAGAGCATTATCTTGAAAAATTATGTCAGCCTTATCTTCAGCTGAAACTACAAAGGAAAATGGCACGAGATACGAATGGAAGGGAATCCAAAGAAAACCATAACTGTCTACGTACAGTAATATGTATGT
Organism: Trissolcus brochymenae; assembly: GCA_030523145.1. Lineage (NCBI taxonomy): Eukaryota > Metazoa > Arthropoda > Insecta > Hymenoptera > Scelionidae > Trissolcus > Trissolcus brochymenae. Next base: position 12,865 of record JAQQRF010001063.1, read on the forward strand.
TAACACATCACAAATTTCTATAGTTGAGAAATATTTGCGGAAAATGTACTTCCATATTTTTGCAAATAAAACCATATATCCCCCAGGTATAACGCAATTCCGTATTTTCGCCGGCGAGAGAATACGACAAATATCTCACTCTCGGATAAAATTTTTATTTCATAACAGCAAAAAGACGGAATAGCTGCTTATTTCATATAGATTGCAAGGAAAGAATGGACACTGACGGAAGCAATTGAATTTCAGTTTGAAAAGAGAAAATGCAATGCTAAAAATATTTCAATTAGTTTTATCAACAGATCGCCGTGAATGATCTCAACTTTTCTATCTTTATTAACGTTAAAGTCTTTATGGGCAGTGTATACACGTCAGTTAGTCAGAGCGCGAGTCACGAATGCGTCTGTGTGTATATAGGTAGCAGCTGTGGCAAACACAATTTTTCTTGAGTATAAATCCTTCTTCAGACCACGATATTGAATCAAACCATATAACTGGTCATTTTATTTAGTTGGCTACTTAGACGTGGATCTTTGAGCGCTATACAAACGAACAAATGAACATAAAATTGTTCAATTCTTTATTATGGACTATAAAAAAGTTCGACTTTAATAGAACTCTCTCCAATATCCATGCACCGTCATATATATATATATATATACACCCTGGTTGTAAATTATATATGAAGTTAAAGTTTTATTTTTTATCACGAAAACACTTAAAAACATTCCGGCAAATTTTTTGATTAAATACAAAACATAAAAACCAAAATAGACGCAATTTTTATAAGCTAGCAAATTCACAAATCAAAAAGTTGACGTCGAAATACTTGATTGACTCAATGCAAGGAAATGCCACCGGTTAGTTTTAAGAAAAAGCAGAGTGGATAATAAGATGTGAACAAATGGATAACAGTAAAATAAATGAAAATCTTAAAAACTAAATTCACAAATTCCTGCTCCATCTCACGTCTTTGGGATCATTTTATTCTGGTTTATGGCACCCAAGTCACTTGACCTATGTTTTTTGTACCAGTACTGACTGAGCACTTGTATATTTGAATTCAAGAAAAAAATATTTTTCGTGAATATTATTCTACAAATGAAACATCTTGTGATAAAATTTGTCTAATGAGAAGTAAAAGTGAAAGTCTGGCGACAATTAAAAAATTGTTTAGTTTTGGCAACATTGTCCGAATGAGTTCGACTATATAATTGTCTCTAAATGTAACTGTTTAATCAATGCTTTCAAAATTTTCTTTTCTTCACACCATTCACGGGAAATTCAGTGAAAGTTAAAACAGTATCGAATTTATTGGCGCAAAAGTCGGATGTGGAACGCGTGAGTTACGGGCGACTGGAAGTCGACGACATTCCAACTGCCCCGTGAGAGAATTACGATTCCGTAACTCCATAAAGGAAAACCAAGAAAAGAATCAGAGGAATGAAATCAAATGTCTGATTTCAATTTTCAATGTACTAAACAATTTGTACCTCAGGTGAGCCGATGGAGATAAAATGCAAGAAATTTTCATGAAGCTACCAACTTCGCCTCTCTCTTCAATACTGAAAATTGAAAATTTTGACTTGGCAGCAACTTTTATTGTTGGAAGAAATTATCATGCAAATTTATGTTCCAATATCATACAATAAATCATAAAATAATCAGAGCCGCTTGGAAGAAAAATATGAAATAGAAATATAAAAATGTAAATATTGAAGTTAGATAAAGATTAATGGAGAGCAACTCTGTACGTGTGTTTATCTTTTTACTCCTTCAATATTTATGTTAAGATGTCTGTGGTATTTATGGATACTCAGGAAATCAAAGTATTTCTTTTTCCTATATATATATTTTTTGATTTAGTTTTACATTCTTTCCAATCATGAAAAAGTTGATTTAAGAAATTTGATTTACATTTTTAAGTTATGAATAGCAGTAAATGTAAACCGAATTATTAATATTTTACGTTAAAAAATATACCAAGAAATTTTTGAATAATTTTCAACATTCGAATACGCAGAAACAGTTAAGCTTGGTCATCGTATATTATTTCCGAATCGACTTTAAAGCGGAATGACTTTTTGTGAAATATTTGATTCTATAAATCGAACGTCTGTGATTTTGAACCCTCCGGAAATGTATATATGCTCGCATGGTTATAGATCTATTAGTTGCCATACGGTTTTGATCCAGGAATTTGCACATCCACGCATTCCCCAACTATGAGTTATCCAACAAGAAAGCAGCGAAAAATAGAAAAAAAAACTGTTTCCACGTATCAAACTTTTCTATTTATTCGTTTGTTTGTTCTATTTACGATTTTCATCTTAACCATCAAATTATAAATGAGATATTACTGTTCTGATAAAAACTATAAGATGTAACACAAGTCATATTAAAGATTCATTAAAATAAGAGAAATAGTTTTATGTTTTATATATCATTACAGTCTATGAGGGACTGAACAATTATTGTTCAATCAAGACGTAAAGCGATATTTCGCGAGCTCAGATGTAACATATTAGGGGAGCAGCGGATATTATGAGCTAGTGTTTAGTTTAGAACACTCCAATTATTTCAAAAGATTCTCCAACTATCAAAACCTAAGTCAAACCATTTTTTTATGTAAAAGTAATGAAAGAATGAAAGAGAGGTAGATTTTCAACTTATAAAACTATATTGTTTCATAAATATAAAAAAAATCATGTAATTTCTGTATGTCAACATACAGGAAATAATTTTTTTTCTGAATGTTTATTAATTTAGTTATTAGCTAGAAATTTTATAATAAAATTTATTTCTTTATTTTAGTTTATTTATTTAGTTATTATCTTTATTAATAATAACTAATGAACTTTTCAGAGATGCACTCAAGTATTGGGGGCAATTTGAACTCTTTTAAACTCAATTACAACGATTTGTAACAATATGAATTATATTTTTGATAAGTATACAAAGATTTATGTAATTATAATTTTTAAACTTTATCCTTTATCATTTCAAATATATTATTTAGCTTTTATAATTGTATCATTTGAAAATAATTATTCAAAATTATTTTAAAAAATGCAAATAATTTGTTTACAAATCTCAGTGTTATGTAAGATTGAGAGATCAAACGAGCTTACCAAGAAAAGTTCGATCGAGATTATAAGAAACTCTGGATGAATAAGTATATAAATAATTGTAGTCGTACCTTTGCACGCGTTTATATAACACATTTTTATGTTAACTCTCGCTCAAGAAAGAAACAGGGGTAGGTGGCGCTGTCGAATGGCGGCGTCCAAATCCAAAAAGTGGAAATTGACTGAGTTCATTTAATCTATCAATTATAATGGATGAATGAGTATATATATTATACTAGGCTTCAAGCGCGAGCTGCACGCGCGTCTACTTTTTATTTTAATTTTCAAGAGGTTACATGACAAACTGTTATATTTATTCCAAAATTTTTAAATTCTATTCTAACCCGTCAACCAATCAGAAATTTAATAAACCGAGGACAAAAAACAACTAACTTCAGGCGACCACGGCTTTTTTTAGAAGGACCAGTAATGTCGAGCGCGCTTTGCGCGCTCTCCCCCATCAGATTTTGGAATTTTACAAAATGAATGTAAATACCTCGGCGCGCGCTGCGCGCGCGCCTTCGTTTCAATTCCCGATTTTCCTAACGATTCTACATGTCAAATGTAAAATTTTTACGACCCGTCGAATTTCGAATTTCGAATGTATTCAAACCGGCCTGTCAAAAAATAAACTATGACACCTGAATTGGCCGCGGTTCCAACTTCAGGGTGGCAGGATATGGGATATAAATAATTGTAAATGTTCATAGCCTTAATTTTCATCTTCTACTAACGATAAATAAAATCAGCAACATTGTTATTTTTGATTTATTTGATTAAAAAAAAAATATTTTTGATTATAAAGAAACAACGCATATCATACGAATATGACAAATCTGACGAACATAAATAATTTCTTTTTACTTAATCGAATAAAAACCAAAGGGATAATTTGTAGATTATAGAGAAACAAAGGTTATCATACAAATATGAAAGATCTAGTCAACATAAAGAACCCCGCACAAATCAAATGGGAAATGGCTTTCAGTCAAATCGTCTGAAATTTCAGTATGTTGTAGAGAATGTCGACCTGATCAAAAGTCATCAGAGGCACGAAACTCGAATCCTCATACTTTTTGAGTTTGGGCCGTTTTGAAAATCTCTATTAAGAAAAAAGTGATTTTTTTTTGTATGGGCTTTTATCATAACTTCGCGGTCTTCTTGTAGTACAAGCATCTCCTATCACTTTCTACTTCCTTTCTCTCCTCCAAAACATCTTCTTCTCTTGAAACCCTTCCTGTTCTTCAAAAGGAGGAAGTGATTTTTATGAAAATAAAATTCATTTCGACGTAATAAAAAGGCATCTACAAATACGTATCAGAAACCCAAACATAAATGTCACATTTGCAATTCAATGCAGAAGCAAAGAGGTCGACGTTAAAGGGACCAAATTTTCGAACTATCACGTTAAATGTATTCTTCGAAATTGACTGCTGTATGTCAGTGTCTACTCTTCTCGATTCCGCATTTCCGTGAATATTTTGTATGATTGACGAGACTCATGATTAGAATAAATATATCACTCTATTTGCACCACTGCCAAATCTTTCGGGCGAAATCCAAAAACAAAGAAAACTGAATCGATCCAAAACGATTGATATAAGAGATTGTCATTGTGTCATCGATTCTCTTCAAAGTCTCGAAACGAAACGTAAAAATAAAACCTATTCAAATCTTAAACTTGAAGATGAACCTCATTCCGCCAGATGACTTTTTGACTAGACAAAACCGTGACAAATACTGATCTACTATACTGGTTCTACTTTAAATACGGCACCTTTTTCAATTAATCAGTTAATTTCGTGATTATAGTGCACAGCAATGGATGTTGGTAAGACCATTCTAGTTTCTGGTAAATTAGGTCTTGGAGGTAGTATTTGAGTAAAAAGGATTTTGTAACCCTGGATGACGCTCAGAACCGTGGCATCAAAAGTAATTTTTTTCCAATCGTGAACGAAATGTTTCAATCGTATAGCCGCACTTGCAGACGCTAACGCCGGTAAGGACGTGAGCGAGACATCGTTGGTATTCTTCGAGTACCCAGGAGTCGCCCCGTTTCCCGACCACTTCTGCGATTGTTTCGGCGGGATTTGTTGTTTTGTAGCATTGAAACGTAACGGTTGTAAAATAGATTTGTTGCCCTTGGTTCTCACCGTAGTCTCCATTATTGTCTTGCTGCCCTTTCACGAGCCTGGGCATCTTTGAGCTCGTCAGCAAAAGAGCAGCTGAACAACCATTTGTCGACCGTTGCGTTTTGATAAACGATATTGATGGTCAGCTGGTAAATGGATTCCATTTCACCTCTAATACAGCTGACCCTATTGCGTTCAAACAGGCTGCAATTACGGACTGGGACTGAGCCTGATACTTTGATAACCGATGCAAAGAACTTTAGTGCTTGTACAAACATTTTATTCAGTTTTAGAGGACCAAGGCTTTCCAAATCATTTTTGAACTGTATTTTAATAACAACTGTTGTCAAGCTTCCTCATCTGGACCAGAGCAAACAGTGTTTTTAGAAAAATTTAGCACTCATCTTGCCCAATCAAACGCAGTAGGAGGTTTTTCCTGATGTCCGAAAAATTCTCCGGCAAATTGTCCTCATCTTGGGAATATTAATAAAAGTCAAATTGTGATTGGATCTTGTTCAACCTAAACAATATAAAACATAAACAGTGAACATTCCGTGCAAGAGTCACTTAAATCTCTTTTACTCGCTATTTGCGAGAAAGTGTGGAGGAAACTCACCTGGCTCGCAGTTCCGATTCATTAGAACCGTATCCTTACTTGTATCTTTTTTATCATTGTAAAATAATCACAATAATCGCGTGAACGTCCGCAGACTCCCATTCATTCGTCGAATTTGATTGTTTTTCGCATAGCTTTTCCAACATAGCCAATCACTCGTTTTCAGGGGGAAAGAATCTCCAAATTCTTTCTTAATTTTATTGTTGGCATGGGTCAACGATGGCTCTTTCGTGGGTTATATCGATGTCGAGAACAATATCTGTTTCTCCGCTTGCGATCGCGTGAATCCTGTCTCCTAACTTGTGAATCATTGCGGTATCTTTTCCTACTTCGACTGTCACGCTCGAGACCGGTTCCTGCTTTTATGTTTTCCCATCGGAATGCAATGTCAATACAAACGTTCAATTGAAAAAAATATAAAATGTATTAAATAACAAGAACAAGAAGAAAACGTGTTTTCTTCTTGCGAACACAGAACACAATTGAGCGTAAGACGAAAAAACGGGAGATGCCGCTACCAACCCGTCTTTGTTTTTTAAGCGGTGGTTTTAAAAATGTATTCGGCACACGTGCAGAGATACGACTACAATTATTTATATATTTATTCATCCGGGCGAAGTCTTTGTTATATGTTGTACATATAATATTTCATGAACATATATTTTATAAAATTTTGCTCATGAATTTTTAATAAAATGTTTTAATGCAATTTCAAATGTTATAAAAATTATACATTATTTGCATTATTTTAGCGAATTTCAATTTTTTTATTATTGAATTTATGACAATAATTTATGACGATATAATAATCTGTTATGGTAATTATACATAACACACATTTATACAATTCGAAATCATATTCATTTCATCATTTTCGATTACCTTGTTTGTGTCTAACATTTCGCTTTTTTAAGCTTAATTCAAACTGCATTGACAGACCAATCCCATGTAGAAAGTACCAACATTATGCCAAAGTCAACAATTGATATTACGTCGGATCAATATTGGTTGCCAACGTTGGCAAGCCAACGTTGAACCAGTATAATACCAGCTGATCTGCCTAGGTTGCTTAAATATTGGTATTCTATAAAAGTCCAACTTCGATTACCAACGTTGATACTATATTAAAATCACATTTTTTTGACGATATATTAAATGATAGTGTTATTTTACATCGAAAAAGCAGCGAATAAAAACTGGTATATTTTTTTTGTTGTATTGAAATAATTGAACTGTTTATTGATAAAATAATTACAATCTTATAAGTAGTGAATATTTTATGTTATAAATATAAAAACATTTCTAATGATCATACAATTTAAGAACATAAATTTGTTTTTTCTATGATAAATATTACAAAATCATTATTTTCGAAATAAAGTTTCATTTTAAAGTGTATTTTCTAAAAGTGTAACAATGAAAGAACGATTTTTTTCTTACGCACTTGAGAGAATATAGCTTTCTTACAGACTAATTTTAACGGGAAAGTGAATTCTCGTGTCGATGAATTGCTTACGAGATACACGCCAATATCTCGAGACGAGACAGGATAATCGAATAGATCACCTATTTCTCTGATTTTTTTTGCTGTCAAAATAATATCACCGCTTGGAATGCCGTTGATCATCTGTACAAACATTTCGCTGATTTGTATTATTTACAAATGGTGCTTAGTTTTCAATGTCATGCCATTTATTTGAACGTAATCAAAACTTATTTTGTTTTCTCCAGTATTCAAGATATTTACAGCTGGAACATTCGACTTTTGTTTCAGTGGACATGTAAGTGGATATCGTTCTTTTACCGAGTTAGCAGTTGCATTTTGTAACTCATGCACTCGTCTTGAAATTTGGGAAATTGGTTTTGCAGTCGATCGTAAAAAGCGTTTCAAAACTCCAAGACAGCTTTCAAAAATGAATGCTGAATATTGCTCAAGAGAACATTGCAAGTGTTCGACATCGTCGGGCAAATGAATCAAATTATGTACGTTAATTGTCTGTGATGCTTTACCATAATTTTTGGGCATTAATTTAACAAAAGTTCGCAAAAGCAAACGACTTTGCTCAATTTTTTTTAGCGCAAGCTCCTCACAAGACATGTACCGGATTGCAGTATACAACAGCAAAAAGTGTTTATAAACGTTTGGATGCAAAATTTCTTCAAGCACAATACCACTTGAATAAAGTAAAAAAAATCGGAATTGAGTCGCCTTCCATATAGAAATTTCGTCAAGATTGAAGACACGCCTTTGAAATTCAAGGGGTATATCGGAAGAAATTCTATCCAGTAACAATTGGAATTCATGTTTTTTCAAATCATCGGTTATACGACATGGTGAATCGTTAATCAAAATCGAAGTTAGTAATTGTTTCATTACCCCACTATATAGCAAATGCATTGAGTCGAGAATCACGCATTTAATTATATCAAACTTATTAATATCAAGTAGTGGAGAACTTTCTTTATTAGAATGATGACCCGGGTTTTTTTGGCAAGCAAAGTCGTCGTGCGTACGAAGTTGAGCGTCGACGTAAGGGTACACACGTTTACGTTGCTCCGTCACACCGTGAACGTCGCATCGCTCGCACGCTTCGAAGCCTGTATGGTCCTTGCAACGTTTTAAATACGCACGAGCAGGCGTGTCACATACAAAAGCTTCTAATTTCACCACAAAGTTAACGCCCATAATGTTCACATCATTCTCAGTCAGTTCATTAATTTCTACGATAAAATCATGTAAAAAATCTCTTGCTAATTTCGGTTTTTCTTCACCATAATAAATTCCTATTAGGAACGGTTTTGAAATGTAACTCGAGTTCATAACTAACCCTAGAATTGTCCATGAATGTTTTTTCGTTTTATTAAAAAATTCAGCACCGTCAACGTGGATAAGTAATTTTATTTCGTGGTTTTTGTAAATTTCAGGATTAATAATTTGTTGAAATGCATTCGCGATTCCAAAATAGGCGTATTCGCCAAATTTATTATTCGCACTCAACATTGGTCGAATATTCAACATTACATTATTTGTCTGCAACAATGTTTTCGCAGATAAAGGTAATGAATGAAAACCTTCACTGCGAAGCAAAACTAACAAATCATTAAGGGACTCATGAGTTACATGTTCGATATGTCGAAGAGCCCAGTTTTTGAGTTTATCATTGATGTTACCTACTTCTAATTCTACTACTGCACTTTTTTTTTTAATGATTGTGAATAACTGTGTGTCATTGGAGTTATCTGAACACGAACTGGAATTTGATTGTTCATCATGCAGACTTGAGTCGCTTACATGTTCATCAATCTGATCAGAAATGTGATTGGTTTTTTCGTTCAATTTCTCGTTATGAACAACAATGTCAAACTCTTCATGATCATATACATGAGATCCTTTTTCAGTAAAAGGTTCCTGCAGATGAGTCCTGTTGTCTTGCTCAGCTTCAACATATTTACCGTCGACATTTTTTACGCATGACCCTTGTTTATTTGTTTTTTCGTCTGCTGACACATGCATATCAACTGTAAAACAAAAATTATTTATTTCAAAGAATTTAATTCGATTCAAGATAAATCTTGTTTTTAATGAAAACTGAATTGCTGTAATAAAACTTACAAGTAAGTTCTTCGTCAAAATTATCTCCCACATTTTGAATTGCATCTTCAGTTTCAAGTCGCTTCAACGCTCGATGTTTCCTCACACGATTTGTACTCAACATTTTGTTCAACGCCCTGATCTTTAAGGAAACATAAAATCAAAAAAATTATACGTCAATTTTCATATTTGAAAAAGTACCAAAAGAAATTAAAACCAAAATTTAATCGATGAATATAAAATTTACTCTGAATGTTATTTTGACAAAGCTACATCTGTTTTAATAATGTACATAAAAACACGATTTGATATTTTTTAATTAAATTTGTTATACTCACATAAGCTTTTACATTGATAAATATAATCAAAACAAATATATTTTCTTATGAAAATTTAAGGTTAGTTGAAAACAAATATAATGTATCAATTAGTGGTTTTCGCTGTAAAACTTTTATTATCGACCGCCGATTTTAAAGTCGATAGGTGGTCGAATGACACCAGCAGCGCTACCGTGGTCACCCTGCAAAATTGAACACCCCTACCACTATTCATGCCTTAGCATACTTCACGTATTGTCTTAAAAGTCTTGCATCTTTTGGTATAGAAAAGTGAAAGTTTTCAATACGCAGAATCGGAAACTGATGAAAAGTAAGTAATTGATCAGTTGTGACATTTTATTGAAAATGAATGAATTATTCATTAACTTTGCATTTCGAGAATAAGTCAATGTTTACATCAAAATATTTGAAGGTGATTTTTGATCGTTTTGCATAGTGTAAACACAAGTACAGCATATTTTTATTTTAAAACAATCTACATTTCTAATTATTGTATTCTTGATTGTTATATTTCATAAATATATATGACATGATTCGAAATTTTTTAGACCTGCGACTTTAACCAAACGTTTGTTTACATCCAGTATATTAACACGTGCATTCCTGAAAGCTTGTTTACATTTTTCAAACGTCGATTCTATTTTACTCTTAACATATAAACAATAGAAAGTTATTAAAAAAATTAGAATTAAACAATAACAGAAAAACAAAAATGATCTTGTTTGTTTATGTAATTATCCTTAAGTCATTAATCACAAGCAAATGATTGTTAAGTAGCATTGCATAGTCGACTAATGTTTTGAATGTTGACTTTGTTATTTTTTTTTCTATCAGTGATGGTGGACATAATGGATAACGATTTTTTAATCGTCAAGTTTTTGAATGAAGAAACATCTAACGGAAAAACGCCATTGGAAATAATTCCTACATGTTGGATGTCATCATCCAAAACAAAAGGATATCGATGCAAATTTCCACCGGAAGATGAGTGGAAAAATTTGGAATCAATGATTCGAGACAAGGCTGCTGTAAAAAAAGGATGGAAATTTTATTCTGTGGAACCCGTTATTGGTGCAGGTACATGTTCTAAGGATTTAGAAAGTTAAATTTAAAGATGAAAGACAATATGAATTATAATATTCTATAACCTCCTTTAGATTATTTTGCACAAGCAAAAAGGAGACTTTAGAGGTGCATAGATGATGCAACAAAAAACAAGGTCGAATGTTTTCCGTCAATAAAAAATTTGAGAGATGTCGAAAGAAATAAAAAGGAATCGAAATATGACGAAAAAATTGAAGTAGTAAGTTCATCGGAGGAAGAAGAAATTTTGAAAACAATACAATCATCATTAGGTAACAGTAATTTTCAATACACTTATTCATTTTTTAATCAAAGAAGGAACGACTAATTGTTATATGCTATAAAAATTAACTAAAATAGAATCTAAAATAACTTAAGAAATCATTGTCTAATTCTCATATCTCAGTTTGACATTAAAACTTGACTCAAAAATGTTTCATTTTATTATTTTAATTTTGTAATTTGCACTTTAAAAAAACTAATTTATTCGATGCGTTGATTATACAATTTTAACCTAGTTTTTGATTTTGCGAAACAGCTAAAAAACAGTCGGATCTACCAGCAGAAGTTCTTAAAACCAAAACCATTACCGGAAGAAGTTCTTCTATGAGCTCTCAAAATAATGATTCCGATGGCGAGGAGTCCGATGACGGTCAATCAAACCGTAAGATGTCAAAAGTGTATATTTTTGTCTATATCAACGAATTTTTTTCCTTTCAATTTTTTTCAAGGGATATTGAATAACGATGGTTTTTCAGAAAAAGGTAAGCGCGCATGTTCTTTGCCGATTGGAGAATTGCAGTCTGACACAAGTTCATTGAACTCATCTCTGGCAGAAGAAAACAACAACCAACTCATCAGTGCTACCGATCAAAGTAAATTTCATAAATAATATACTTTAATTTTTCACTGTTCATAATTTCAAATAAACTACAATATTTTATTTTATAGTACATTTTCATTTTTATAACATTATTAGTCCAATTCGCAGTTAAAAATAATGCTTGATAACATTTTTTCACAAATAGAAAAAGGTGCCTATACTTTATCTAAGCATGGAGAATTGGGAGCAAAAAAAAACGGCCGACAATCAAATCAGTGGATATGATAAAATCACCAGTTGAAGGTAAATCAGCTCATCAGGATAAAGAAAAGGAAATAATCGATTTCACAATAGAAGATGAGTTCAAGGAAATGAACAGTGATGTACAAAAATTAGGTAATTATTTTTCTTATCTAATTTATCTTTAATGAAATACACTAAAACTGTTTGGTTCAGTTCATTCATTCCAGAAGATGATGGAACACATAGAAAATCAAACTAAATTGATTCACGGTTTCATAACAAACAACAATAGAAGCATACTTCATCAAATCGACACCAACCACACAGAAATGTTGCGTGTAATTGACGTTGCGAAAGGGCCATTGCAAACAAATTTTGGAGTTATTTTTCCGGTCGAAACTGTTGCAGAATTCAAGATCTACGATCAATTAATATCTCAAGACGAAGAGAAACGATGTGCTCTCGTAAGTTGTTTTTTTATTCGGAATTTATGTAAAATAATATTACATTCTTTTATTTTTGTTATGAAAAATGTTTATTGTTTTTATTTATATAGGTTTCTCTTATGAATAACTATTCAACCACTGCAAGTAATTACAAGGAAATGATCCAAAAATGCTTGAAGTATATTATGAGCAAAACCGTTCAGCAAAACAACAAAGCCTCAAGTCGTGCATACAAAAACAACACAAAAGAAGATTTCACATCGACACAAATTTACAAATGTTTGGAAGGTAAATGATAAAATTTTATTTATACAATTATTAAACTATTTCTACAAATTTTAAGAGTTTTTGAATTGTTGTTCTTTACAGGTGTTTTGAATCAAAAATATGGAACCACTGCCGACTCCATAAAATCATACATCAGTCGATGGCTCTCGTGTTCTGGTGACAGAGAAGGTGGACGCAAGCAACGAAGTACAACACAATAATAAAAGTGTTTTTCGGATCCGTAGTTATATTATATACATAAGTGTGGTTATATCATAAGTTGACAACTAGTTATTTTAAGTTAATACCTCTATATATTCGTATATATTGCATGTAATGATAATTCATAAAAATTCAAAGCTAAAATAAAATGTTTAAAGATTGATGTAAAATGTGAAAAGTTTTTTTTACCATTTTAAATAGTATACATTATAAGAAACTATCTATAGCAATTTAAGACTGAATTTATTTTGGTAAAAAAAACTGGGTTTTAGTTGGTTGTCGCTACTGAGCCAATATTGGCCAACAACTTAGGATTTACACTGGTACTCCTCATTGGGCCAATATCAGTTAAAAATACTGGAGTTATGTTGGATGCCATAATTAAACCAACGTTGTCTAAATATATTGGCCCGGAGTTTCATCCCAGGGATCTTTTAACATTGGCTCCAATACTGGCGCTTAATATTTGACCAATGTTTTCAATGTTGGCCCAACGTTGTTTCGGACGTTATTTTCTGCATGGGATCGCTTAGAAAGCGATTTGTGAATTTTATATAAGATATTGCCGCTTTATATTAGAAATATAAATAAAATATACACAATATATACAATGATATATTTAATTTATAGAAAATAAACTAAAAATATATTTGAAAATATATTTTCGTCCGAATAAAGTTTCACTGAAGATAAATGTAATATTTCGTAGGCGCCTATGGTGACTTTTCAGTCTTAGATGGGTGGATCAGAGCCAAAAGATCTTTGTACTCTATAATCGCTATGAATATAGTGACTAGTATAACTTGCTGCAAAAGCTAAGAATTTTAGTAACGGTGAGCTTTCGCTTGATGTATTAAGTAAGAAAGTATCATGTGGTTCCACAATACTAGTCGAAACCATTTCCTTCTCGTTTGGATTAGAGTATGGTAGAAACGTAAAAGTGCACCACCAAATTTTGGTGTCCTGTTTCTCCCAACAAAAAGGGCATCTGTCAAAAGTATGCATATGAAATGAATATATTCCGAAGATAGATCAAGACACAAAGGAGCTCTCTGCTAATACTAAATGTCTTCCACAACGAATTAACAGAATCAACGAAGTCAACAAGTTCGGTAAACACATAATTTAAGTCAAGATTTGTGGAAGAAACTTTGAAATAGAACTAGAAATCGCTGACCATGATCAAGCTCGAATTTTAGCTGCAGACATCGAACAAACAGTATGCAAGGTACACTGGGCATAGAATCAACTGTGATTAATGTTTTCTAGACAGTGTAACCGTCAGGATTACACCTGTACGTCATGAACGACGATTATGATGTCCTTTTTGATTGCAAATGGTTTGAGAATTTCAACTCGTCTAACTTCTATTCAACAAACTAAATTTGTATTCCGGCCCACTTTAAGGACCTTGGGATCGAATCCACGTTGATTACGCTGGTCCTGTAGTTGACGTCATGCTTCTAGTCACTAATTTAGTTGATGTATACAGCAACTGGCCATAAGTCATCTTATCAACATTAGCATCTTAATGTTGAAAACATTATGATGCTAATGATGCTTTTGACTGCTATCTATTAACAGTCATCTTTTTAACATAAGATCATATCATCCAGCAACAAACAGCCAAGTGAAACAATACGTCTAAACGATTGAAGATATTCTTAAATGCATGTGTACAATACGATAGAGGTTGCGATCATACTTAAATAATTTACGGAATATTTTCATGAAGCGTCACACGGTATCACGGGCAAATCAGCGTTGATGCTGTTATCATAATCTTCGAACGCGCTAGGGTTTAGTCGAACTAGATAACGTGGGGACTCTAGCAATAGAGAAGCAGAAGGCATTTTTCAACCTATTTTTAGAGAAATTCCACTCCAAGCAGTTCGTTAATTTCTTGTTTAGAAACACTCATGGATAAATAGTTATCAAGAGAGATAAAAATTTAAAAAATCTCAGAGTTCTGATTTAAAAAAAAAAAATTAATTTCTTCTTTTATTGTCCAAAAATCGATCCTTCGCTCCCCAAAATGTTAAAAAAAAGAAGGGGGGATAGAGAGCCCCTTCCGTGCAAAAATACCGTGTTATTATTGGTTTTTACAAGCATTTTCACGTGACATAAATTTTCTCTAAGACATAAATTTTTCGTAAATTACATCGTTATCATATTATCAGTTTATGGAGATTCGTTTAACATACAATTTTATTCGCGCTATGTATATGACAAAGTATAATAGAGCTTCTTAAGCTATTTCAAGTGAGAGATAGTTTCAAAAAGTTGATTCTCAAATAATTTCTCAATTGTTTTATAAAGAGTTTTTTTAATTCAATATTATTTAAATTCTTTTTAACATTTTATAGAATCATTATCTCAGTAAATAGATGATCTGTGGACTGAAAAATAAAGGACTAAAACCAGAACCAAACCAATATTTAGTAGAAACGGTTTCTTTCAACCTGTTACGAATTGGTTCGAATCAACACGAAAAAATAACAAATAAAATAAATCCGATTGAACTCTTTATACAGCTAACAAACAGTAATAAAAAAAAGGTTAAAACCACTTAACAACTCTTGTCAACATTTTACTTTATTGTTTTCGGTTGTTTGCTATCTTAGAACTCTGGTCAGTTTTGTATTTGTTTTTCCACTGCCTTGCAACTTTCGTCTATTTGTTTCGCTTTAGGTTATTTGAGTTATTCTCTTTCAATTGTAATATTATTTTCTGAAAATATTTAGGACCGGTTCGAAAAATAATTCATTTGAAAATGCTGAAGCCGGAACCGTATTTGATACCGAAATGATTTAAGAACCATTAACCGTTAGCAAACTGATATTTGTTACGGTTTTAAGCCTTGTTGATAATTAATGAATTGTAATTATTCAATAGTAGTCGAGCGCTCGAGCGCTGTTCGCGTATCTGATCAACGAATGTATACGAAGCAACCCGAAACTAGCGTATTGCTCCGAGATAACGGTCCGATGTGACACTATTTTCGTGGTGGCGGCCCGACTTCCACAGAATCATCAGACGATATCACATCAAAACATGAACGAATTTTGCAATAGTAAACGTAATGTTATCTTATATACTGCATTAAAATTATAACGATTAAATTCGAAGACGTCGACGTCATTTGGCAAATACTGCATGGGTGCTACAATTTGTTGCTGACATCCTCGGGTATAAAAACTCAATGATAGCTAAAAATATCGAAAATAATTTTTTTAATCGCTCTCAACTTCGACATTTTCAATAGGATCGAACTATTTTTTAATACACTTGGAAAACTTATACGTCGAATGTTCATACCTGTAAGTAAGCTTTGTATGTATACAAAAACCGATGCCAAAAATTTGATTTGTGCACAAAATTAAGTGACGCAAATGTGATTTTTTAATTGGTATGTCATTAAAATATAAGGCTTAAAAAATTCTTAAATTTACCTTTCTGTCAGTAAAAACTAAAAAGGAAATATATGTATAGCAAACCCATTCAGTAATGAACGACTGAGGCAAAAGTGATCCAAGAATGGAAACCACAATTACGGGCCATTATCGGGATATGACACCAATACCAATACCCCTGGCCCAATAAAAACAACTAAAAAAAGTTTTAATAAATAAAAAGTAACTGCAAAAACTATTGGCGTCGAAAAATATAAGAATTATATACCAATATTATTCTAAGCTTACACCGTTAGTTATTATTTTGGCTGAAGATCTTTCCTATCAGGGAATGTTGTTGTATTAGAGAATGAAAAAATGAATTTTCGTCGTTTTAAACATGTTTTAATATTCTTTTTTAGTAATAACGTAGAATTGACACCTACTTCTGAATCAACTCGTATGACTCTTTATGGATCTCATATGAAAAATGTTTCAATATTCAAAATTTCATCAACTTTTAATGACACATGTGTTTGTTATATAACACGATTTAATTTTATTGAGTCAATTTCTTCTTGGAGCTCTTAAGCTTTTCAAATTTTCATATGACAACGTTATGCAATTTTTGTGGCGAAAGTATGATGCCTTTTCTCAGCACGTGAAATTTTACGATCACAACAAATAAGATGAAGACCGGCATGATTTAGAGATCTAATAGAAAAGCGATGCGAGGCGAGATAAAATGAGCCTTGCTAACCATCAGATATCTTGTAACAAAGTATAACGTGAAACTGTTCAGCTCTCTCTCCTTAGAATTACCATATTCTTGCAGAGTTCAAAAAGTTTTTCTTTACATTTCAAATGCCAGTGATCATTATCATAAAAGTTATCTTTATGTTGCTGGTGCATTGACGGATTTTCTTCAACAAGTTATTCTCTTTTTCACCATTGTAAATAACACTTTCACTACACTTATTAAATTTTTGAAACAAAAATACGAAATGAATATTTAGTTATATTGTTCTGAATTGTTTTTAACTGCTCGTTTAACTTTAATCAGAGGAATTCAGTTAACCAAATGATCCACGCGAAAATCTCGTTATTCGTTTGCATAAAAAAGTTATTGGTGTATCGAAGAAAATGCATAATTTGAAAATTCGCCTCAAGATGAATGCTAGCATTCCAATCAGACAATGCAGTCGAAACAATGCCGAGGAAGTCATATTTATCATCACGCTTTTATTTTCGGTTGCAATGGATTTCAGGCATGGAATCGAAAAATTGCTTAATTCGAATAAGAAAATGTAATCAAGAAATAGACAGCGAAAAACATCACAAAGTAATTATAGTTATACTCAGAACATCAGTTAACCAGACGGCGCTCACTATGTTTATAGATTAGTTAAATAATATTTGTTGCGTTGTGTACAACTTTATTTGTAGAATAATTACGCTGTTAGATGTGAAAGCTCTGAATGTGGAAGTGTAATCGTAAAAATGTCAACAAACGAGAAATGTGTTGGACGAATTGTTACTTCGCTAACAACTGACGATATAACCTAAAAGTTAGGTGAGAAGATACACGTCGCATTGCGGCTAGCTGTGCTGGCCGGACAATGGTACTGAGCGTAACTACCCTATAGAATTCGTACAGTGGTCTCTTACAACCTGCTCACGATGCTTCTGCTGTATATACCATCCACTACTATCTTGTTCTTTTGACCGAATCACTGCTTCAGCGATCTCTTATCGTCATCTTATTTTGTGGACAGTCACGAATTCCCTCACTTCATAATTGTATTTGCGTTACTACGAATGTTTGCAAAAAAAATGATTTTCCACGTTTTCTCCCGCCAAATTTTTAAATTTTACAAAATAAATATATATTGAAATCGGCGCGCGCTACACGCGCGCCGAGGTATTCCTTACTCCTTCCGCGTGAATGACCGCGGACGCAACTTCAGGGTTTCATCAACTTTTTTAGTGTGGATCGTCCTGATATTTCATTTTGGCGTTATATTATAATAATACATTATGTGATATTCTGTTAAAAACATACAATTATGAAGGAAAGTACAATTTCTTATAATTTCTTATAATTAATATAATTCCAAAATTATATTATATTATTCTATCTTATATAGATTTCTTCCAAATTTTAACTAGATGAAATATTATTTCTGTGAGACGACAAATAAAGAAAATAAAGTTTGGAAATGCTAGAGTGTTCCGCCCGCTCAGTGGGCTGCTTTCCCTGCGCGCTGCGCGTGCCAACCCCCTTGTTAAAAAAGAAGAAGTAAAATGAAAATATTTTATATAAAAATTTCAAACAATTTTACATTTATTATTTCTTAATTTCAAAATATTATAATTTTGATTTAACTGCTAAATTGTATTTTTTAGTTATTTGAAAAACATGTTGAATTGAAAATTAAATGAATATTACGAAAACGTTTAATATTGTTTTTCATAAGTACACTTTGTCTCACTTTTGGGTATGATAACTTACAAAGAGGCAGACAAAATATTTTTGTTGTTAATTTTTTATTAAATCAAAGGAAGTGGCTATTCGCACAGCAGAGTATATAAGAGTATATGAGAGTACACGATGGAGTATATAAGAGTAAATGAGAGTATAGGAGAGTAAATGAGAGTACAGGAGAGTACATGAGAGTATACGAGAGTATATGAGACAAAATTCCATTTTCAACAGTTTCCATCCGGACCGAGTTGTATTTTAACCGAATTCTGTGTTATTTTTGTTATTTTTCAAAAAAATGAAACCCAATATTACATGAACAAATTTCCAAAATTTATACCATTCAAATTATCATCCCTCATATTTTGAAATATTATTATTATTATTTAATTATTTATTTATTTCAATTTTATTATCATTTACTCTCTTATACTTCCGTGTACTTTCGTGGACTCTCATTCAATCTCATATACTCTTATGTACTCCCTCGTGTAGTCTCATATACTCTTATGTACTCCCTCGTATACTCTCATATACTCGTATATACTCTGCTGTGCGAATAGCTTCGTTCTAAATCAAAACATGAAATTTAACACTTTTTTAATTTCATTCACGTTTAATACGTTATTCATATACATTTACGAAGCATACTTTTTTGTCAATAACAAACAACAACTATTTAGAGGTTAGGAAGCAAAAAGTTATCATAATTCATTAATCAAATATGGATAATACATATTTTTATATTAAAACAAAATCAAACAAACAAAGAACAGACACAAAATCTGAATTATTTCACTTTTGATCAGACTTACTTTGCATTTCTTTTTTCAAGTCTAACATGTCGAACCATACTCGTATCTCTGTTTTATAACACTTTGCATGATTTCATAAAAACTTAAAAAGACAACACAATAAAGTTATAGTGGCCTTTTTAAATTATTCAATAAACCACTATTCATTAAGGCAGAAAATAGAAGTTCATTGGTTTAATTATTATTGAATAATAATTCTATTGTGAAATAATACAAGTTTATAATTAAAACTCATTCATGAAAATGAGCTATCATTTTACTTTCGATACTGAAAATTTATATTTCGTCATAAATTATTCTAATTGCAATTAATTGCTCTGAAATATTATTCATTTGTTGAATTGCGCTATAACGTTTACGTTTACAATTACTATTTTTTGCCTCATTACAATAACTATTAAGCTTGAATATTTCTTTGGAGAAAAAATATTTTCTAATACATAACTGCATAAGTTCTTTATTACTTATCAATGCGTAAAATTTATCGTACTTGACCACAACAAATCATTTTCCTTCTTTTCGTACGTGGCCATGGTTGTCAGTTTTACTGAATTTTGGTAATTTTGTTTTTAGTTTGAATAGTTGATTCTTATAATTGGAGTGAACACAGCTACACGAAACGTATAATTATGAAGATTTGAAACAATCATATAGTCTGACCTATATGTTAGTGCAAATTGCAATTCTCTTTAAATTTTAAAATAGAATTTTAAAAACTGAATTAATTAAAAAATGATCATCATTATCGTATTTCTTGAAAATTGTTAACCTCACGATCAGTCTTCCAGTAAATAATGTGAAGTGAAATCTAAAACATTTTTATATGTGATTCACGACATGTTATTTTTATATTTTTGTGTTCTAGCAATGCGGCAGCAACATTGAGAAAATTTTTTTAACATAGATAATCAGAATACAAAATAGAAAAAATTACCGCTCAAGAGTATTTGCAAATATGGCGAATGACTTTAGTGATAAGTCACGTATAAGTCATTGTTATGAATAAAGATACACAATTTGTTTATGTTATATAAATGTAATCCAACTGATTTATTTTTTTTGTGTTGTGATCGTTACGTTCAAATATTATGTTGTATTTTAGTTCATAATATCGATATTTGTTTGTTGTTATTTGAGCGTGCTCAGAGCACTAATTATAATTAATCGACCGTAAATTTAATTATTTCACCAGCCCCACGGAGTCAATTGAACATCCCAAATAATTTATATTTCTTAACGAAAATTAAATCTTGCGCACGATGATGATTGCCCATGTGAAATTATCACTTTTGAAAACGAAAAGTTAATAATGCTAACGAGACATATCTTAGTAATAATTAACACTTCACATAAACCTGATCTGACATAAAAAATATACTAATTTTTTGCTTTTAAGAGGTTTCAATTATGATGTTTATTTTAAGGGATTAAATTGTCGTTTTTATTCAATTAAAAATTAAACGTGGTCAAGTTATTTATTTGCCCTCGGCTTCTTCGGTTTCTGATTGTTTTATAGGTTCAATTTAAAGTGTTCAAGAGAAATTTAACAAAAATTATTTGTTTAACAAAAATTGATTTTGATGAAGTCAAACATGTGTCCTAAAATATTCAAAGCTCTCTACACGGAAAAAAATACCTCTCTGTCAAACATGTTCCACATTACTGACCGATGTGGAACTAAAACATTTTTATTTTACAGTTCATACTGATGTGA
>JAQQRF010001064.1:0-17549 GCA_030523145.1 Trissolcus brochymenae
GTGGTTAAAATGGTGTACCTTCAGGGTCCGGTTGTTTAGAGGGTAGTAGTTTTAGGACTGAGTCTCACAAGCCCTCAGAGGTAGTCATGAGAGGTACGCTACTGGGCACTGCGTGTTTTATTTAGATTAGTTTATATATCCATAATCAAAATATTTTTATTAAACACAAAAATCATTTACTTGAAGGGAACAAAAAAGATTTGTCTGGGATTTTTAAGAAAAAATTATTCTTTTTTTTCTAAAAAAAAATTGCTTATCTGTTAATTAATTAAACGTGTCTGGTGCTTTACAATAAAAGTTCATGACAGAGTCAATACTAGTGATTAAAAGTTCATTCAAACATTTTCTCTGTTGTGTATAATTAGTACGCGAAATTATTACCAATTAAATTAAAGCTCAATTACCTATGATGTTGTTTGTAAAAAGGCTGAAGTGAAATTTTAGCCCCGTCATTAAATTATGAAAAAATATTAAAAATGCAGACATATTAATTCAAGCATAAAAAAATTAAAATAAAAGTTTCATCAGCTATCGTTTTAAAAATAAACATATATAGATTTTTCACCCTGATTTTTATTATTTTAACGTTTAAATTTCAAGTGTGACACGAACGCACTTAGGTGAAATCGAATATATATTCGTCATAAATTCGACATTCATGTCAACATATATGCAATATATATAAACATGTATGCGACTGAACCCAAACGGACGAAAATATATTTTGGAAATATAAATAAAATAAGTTTTCTACCTGAAATATATTTCCGGCAATAAGTATGATATCTGGTTCATATATTTTTCATACATTCAATTATAGACATTAAGAAAATATCTATCTACCTATATTAAAAAAAGTTTCGCCGCTGCAGCCGCTGTTTCCAATTAGGATTCAATTTGTCATGAATATATATGTATCATATACCGTTGGATTCGTCATAGAAAGACGAATCAGTTGGTCATTATGATGATGATGATTTCATGATGAGGAAGATGAAAAATCATCATAATGATACATTTATACGTATTATCAAATTGATCAAAAATTTTGCATACAAATCTTGCTATCTGTTTGCGGGGTTAGCGCGCGTAGCGCGCAGGGAGCGCAGTGAGAGGAGCAAACGGAGTTCTCTAATATAATATATAATATAATAAAAATAAAATAAAATATATATTCATTATATACAAAATTTATAAAAAGCGGCAAAATGTATAATATTTTTTATATATTTTGGCGACTAATGTATGTTTGATATATATGATGCATGCATATGTATGTCATATATGTCTTATATATATTTTTATAAATGTACAGTGTTCAATTTTGACAATTAGATTAAAACACTTTGGTTTACAATTTGAGACATTCACTTTTATGCAGGTAAATAATTTTATAAGAAAATATCAAAAGACCGTAAAAACTATAGTAAAAAATATAGGAAATCCATACCACTAACCAAGATATTCGAGATCATAAAGGCTGTTTCCGGTAAAAGCTTTTGTCCGCCGTAAGCGGCAACTAATTAAATTCAAGACACAGAGAGAAGCTTGTCCAAAACAAATATTCAATTGAACTTAACATTTCATTTATAACAATATTTTCTACTTTAGTGTAAGTAATATTGATTATTAGAACAAAACTTATTTCTTAATTTAATTAAAAAATTCTCTTCGCAATTTTGGAGTTATTATACTGATAGAGATACTGATGGTTTTATTTAACTCTAAAATCCTTACTATTTATCAATTAATCCAATTTATTGAAAAACAAAGCTTATGTCAGAAACCATATTGACTACTAAATTCATCTGAAATAAAACAAATTTATAGAGCTTGTTAAGAGGATAGCTCAAGCCCTACGATACCTCCAAAACGAGTTCAGTTTGGGAGCTAACATTTAATAATTTTTTGTTGTGAAAAATTATCAAATTTTAGTGCACAAACTGAACTCGTTTTGGCGGTATCACATAGTTTGAGCTACCCTCTTAAGGTTATGGCCAGAGCCGTACGAAAAACTGATGTTTTCAGAACCAATCATACACTCATCGACATAACGATTAGGGGCACTCTCAATTTTTTTGAAAAATTTAGAGTGAAAAAAAAATTAAAAAAATTTTTTTTTTTTTTTAATGTTTGTTTAAATAGCTGTTGCTTTGATAATTGCAAAGAAAATTATTTTTTCTTTCAAATTGAAGGGTCACCTTGTAAATATAAGTGAAAATACTTGAATCTGCGTGAACATTCGATATGTTTATTTGTGAACATGTTTAAAAACACGTAAGAACGCAGAAACATGCTTATAGCTGATCATATCATGTAATTACGTGAAAAAAGGTATAAAGTTTTGTTGACATTCATTAACGTGCATGATAATGCATTTAAATGTATGATTAAAAGTTCACTTCACGTGTGAAAATGCGTGAACTTGTGTGATTGCGAATACTCACGCTTGTATACAACTTAAAATGTTCACATTTCTACTGCATACATTGGCATATTCGTTAAATTTCTAGTTCTCTTTCAGTCAAAATTGTAGGCACAAAACTGAAAAGTTTCAAATATATGTATCTTTGACCATTTCAAAAGTTTCTAAGATTTTAACGTATTAAGGTGTAATGATATAGGGAATTTTTGTTTCTCTCACTTATTAACAATTTATTGCTGAAAAATCATTCTCTAAGCAAATACGTCCATCTTAAGAGAATATTTTATCTAAAATAAAATCCACTTTCATTGCAAATTGTTGATAAAAATATTGTATTCAAACTTTTTTAAGTTAACAAGTTAACATAAATTAACTTATGTTGTTGGTTAAAAATATTGCATTCAAACTTATGAGCAAACTTATGTTGTTAAAATAAATTTTCAACAAATAAATAATTAACTGTGTGAGAGAGATAGACAAACAGAATTTTCTCATATCATTTCATGTTAACAATTTTCGTAAGATCTTCAATTTTTCAGAATTTTTGTTTTAAGATTATGCTGCAACAACTTAAAGAACCTATGATTACAAAGTTTTTACAGTGTAATTCAAAGTTAAATAATTTATCAGCAAAATTATTTGAATTGTATTAATTGAAACAATTGGCAACAGCACGATCTGCCATAAATTGTTACTGTTTCCAAAAAATGATCTTAAGAAAAATGGTCTTTTGTCTGAACCCTTTAACTCAAAAATTTTTTTATTAAATCCAATGGGCTGTACCAAATATGAGATGTGTAACCGTCGTGAGTAACACGGTTAAGCTTCATTTTGGATAAAAAAATATTTTTCTTTTGATAGAAATTGGCAGTTGTAGCTGTTTGTTATCGTAATTACTTGGATTATATAGATTTTTAGCTAGTGGGTACGTATTATTTTTTGTCTGTATATTTTTTTTTTTTTTGTATAGAATATCCGAATCTCTTGTAACAAAATCTAATGTCCATATAAAAATATAAAATTTCAATCCTGAAATCAAATCGTTTCATGTAGAGTATTGAATGTCTGGGCGAAGTTGTTAAATTTCGCAGAAAACCTTGCTTCAATGATTACGAACATCAAACTGATGTTCGGAGAAAGAGAAAAAATCAAAAAAATGTCTCGAATCAACCATCATTCAATAAACTGTCAGTCGATAAATAATTAATTTTGTTGATCGGTTAAAACACATCGAATTAACCTGGATAGTAACAGAAATAAATATCCTCACATTTTTTTTATGTTATATTATGACACCTTTAATACCTAACTAGAAAAACGTTTGAAAATAATTTTATGAAGCTTATACATTAATTAGACAAATTATGGTGCTAAGTAATCAGTAAGCAACACTATTTTGTTAATTAGTGAATATAATAATTTTTTCATTATTTTGAAGAATATTACAACTATATGTGGCGCAACGTAAAAATTTAATAATTTTTTTCCACATTTTGTTTACCAAAAACATGTAAATGTTTTGCAACATTTTTATTTCCATGATTATATACTTGAAAATTTATTTTCTTAAAAATCATTTCTATAAAATGATTTACTAATTTGATTATTAAATTTGATTTTTACCGATGATAATCGGTTTTCAAATGAACTTCAACACTTCTTTAGTGTTAGTTGTAGTTTAGTAGTAGTTTAGGGTTTAATTAGATCACCAATTTATACCTGAAATTAACTTTTGGAACCAACAAATTATTTAATTTCACATATTCATAAGCTTATAACTAAAAAATTCCGTATCAAAAGTTGTACGTATATTATATGAAAAAAAATTGCGTACTATATACATTAGAGATATAAATTCAAAACTGTAAAGGCCCTACTAGAGATCTACAGAATTCCTATCAGATTAATGTTTGCCGTTGGTGCATGAAAATTTGGGCTGTATAGATAAATATGTTTTTCCTTTGTTTGACATGTAAAGTTAATACTAACTTAATTATAATTTTACAAAAGCTATACGTAGGAATATTGAAATGCAATAAACATAGACTACGTTGGTCACAAATTAATGCAATTAATTCTCTTTGTTAAGTTGTTTGACGTTGTAACTAGTATAAACATCATGCATTATCCGACGGCAAATTAATGAAAGCGTTTTGAGTCCTACAGCCGCGTGTACTTTCAATTTTCGGTCTACGTCAAACAGAAAATGTCATTAACTATGCAATCAATACCAATTCAAATATACTTGCTTATTTTTTACGATAAATATATCAACATCAATTCTGCCGATAAAATTAAAACACTTTCTTTGTGGTAAAAAGAAAACATTATGTTCGTAATTTAAAATTAAAAAAAAATCGAAAAAACAATACATGATGACAACGTCTTTCGCATCGCCAATTTTCTGATTGCGAACATTGCATCGGTGAACTGAAAATTTTTAATCAAATAAAACTCACGTTTTATAATTTGATGTACAAAATTGAGCTCCGACCGTAGTAATAAAACGCTGTTCAGTTTTGCACTATTGGGTTTAATGCAGCAAAATCAAGAATATTTGCAATTGTTAAAATAATCCATCAGTCGCTATTCGAGTCACTGCGCGCCACTGTTCCACTGATATTAAACGTTGTAAATTTATGTTAAATTGCCTCCAGTCAATTGTTATGAAAGCCTAAATTGCTGCCGATGAATTGACTCCCTCCGGGCGTTAAAATTTTTTCATGCCATAGTGTCATAGGTCAGAATTTTATTCTCTCACGTCTGTTTAATCTAGTTTTTATTTCCAATTTGAAATGCCTAATGAAGTAGAGATGATTTTCTACCTTATACATATATATAAAATTTAAGTTTATGGGTTTAAGAGAGAGAAAAGAAGATAGATATTGCATAAAAATATTAAATGCATCAACGAAGCAATCTTAATTGAAATTATTAAATTAGTTCAAACATAGCTACGGGAAATACCCATTTAGTGGCACAATCTTGAGATTTATTTTTTTTTCTCGTTAGTCAAGAAAAAATAAGATTCTAAACTAATAACCCTGATGACACCCTGTTTTTAGCAAAATTATTAAAATGAAAAAAAAAGTCTCGCTGAGAAAAGACTTCAAATGTAGACCATTTTAAAGCTCTAAACTTAAATTCAAAAAATTGTATGAGGAAGGAAAATTTTCAACAGAATTTTTACAATTTTTACTATATGAATATATTCAAAGGTTATATACCAATTCAAACAGACATCCTCACTACTTCAAGAAAAAATCATCAGTTGCATTGCAATTCAAATATATTTAAATTTTTCTATTTTTAATTAGCAATTTAATTATTCTTAGAATTATATAGAAATGAAATTATGTTTGTTTCTCTGTCTGTTTGTCTTAATAACATAGTTAAACAAAAATATATTTAAAATCAAGCTGCACAGGGTGATTTTGTGGGTAATATTTTTATTTGTTTTTAATTTCTTAATCAATATATTTTTTAATTCCATTTTTACTGTGCGTAACATTAAAATTTTTTACTTTTTCTTTAAAGGAGCTTAAGGCTTAAGGCTTAATGTTAACGTTAAAGTTTTTTAATTGAAAAGGGTAACATCATTTTGTGCAACTTGACATCTGTGCATGATTTCGGATCAACCATTTTTAGCGAGGATCTGAAATGCCACTTGGGACATTAAGAAACATTTATATACTCATTTAATTATATTATAATTTTCCATACCAAACAAATGAATTTTTATGGTTCATTTTTCGATTGATTTTTGAATCAATAAATGATTTTTTATTGTGACCATGAGAGCAAGTAGAGTGCGTAGCGGATTGCTGGCCGTAGGGGTCACACTTACACTTCGATTTTTCAACATCAAATAAAAAATACCATAAATTTATTTACACAAATTTTAAACAATTGTTCAAAAAATCAACTGATCATGTTCAACAATGCTGGCCGTGAAGCATAACCAAGTCAGTTGAACAATGAAACACATTTTATATTTATATATATTTTTTTACTTTTGCAATAAATAATTGTGTGTGAATCAAAGCAAACATAAATTCAATTTAAATAAAAATAATAAATTGGTTATATAAAAGAGCAATTTTTGCTCATCCTCCTTTAATGACGACGCAGTACATTATAAGACTGAATTTCTGAATTCCTTGGAGTTGGCTGCTGTGCGATCCCAGATGCTGAGAATAAAAGTAGAAGCTTCTGTCATCCTAACACGTAATTTGAATCCACCGTTACTTTGCAATGGGACCCGAATCTGTATCACGAGATGTTAGATCGTTCCAAGACTTTTTGAATACGTCGCATATATTTATACGGTAATTATGCGGCAATTCCGTTAAAAAAATGAAACATTTTTAATTGATCTAAAAATAAATCTATTATTGAAGTTTAAATAATAACAACTAAAGAAAATCAATCATTATATTTCGTAAAACTCACTTACTGTCTTTAGTAACTAATAAACTATTTACTGATACATTTTGAATTTTTTCGGATACTTATTGATTGAGATTTAGCAAGTTTAAAATAAATAGTCAATTAAAATTGATCAGAAGAAATGCTTCGAAAAACGCACTGCGTGTAATGTTCGCGCGGGCAAGGCCGACTTTATGAATTCGTGTTTGGGTGAAAGTTGAGCGTTCAGTTTCTTCAAAATCATTCGGTATATCATTTTTAAGGTTGAGATCTTTATTTTGAGAATCTGATATCAAAAATATTGTAATTGATAACGCTTTTATTAATAATAATAATATGAAAAATTGAGTAAAAACATTTGTTTTTAAAAATGGTAACCTAACGGATGTGAAAATAACAGAAAAAAACGCTTTGAAGTGAAAAAAGGTACGACCAATCTTAAATGAAAAATATTACATGTTAAACAAAAAGAAAAAAATATCCGAAGGTTTCACAATCAACTTTGGGAAAAGGACAATTTTACGAATATTAAAATTGCTTGAAAAATAAGAAATTAAGGAATATAATAATTCTATTTTGATCTAAAAGATAAAAATGTCTTAAGGTTTCGAAGTCAATAAGTTAATTTACGTGCAAGAAATGAAGAACATCATGTGGTATTAAAAAAATTTAATTAATACTTATTTGAAGTCACACAACTTTGAGGAAGTACTGATCATTTTTAAGGTCTGTTATGTACATAAATTCATAACCGAAAAACTGAAAAGATAGCTATGAAGTAAAATAAGATATATTTGAAATAAATAATAATATTATATAAAAAGTTTAATGAAAATGATTCCATTTTCAATCTAAAAGTTAAAAGAGTCAAAATTTAATTTGATCAAATCAAGTTATGATTTATAAATATATATCATTTTTAGACTGAATCAATTTCGTTAAAATGAATAAGTCGGAATGACTTTAGAAAATTTGTTTAGTCTGATTTGAGTAACATTTAGCATAACTCATTAAGTCTCTTTAGACAAGAAATTTCCCTTATTTCAGTCATACTGACTTATGGACAGCCCTGAATCGAACCTAATTTCGATAAATGTACAAGTTAAAAAGATTTAATTAGCATGAAATGCGCTGATGTTTTAGAGATTCATTATTCAATATTAAAGATTCAAAAATGTAGAAATGTCTAGAAAAGAATGACTCTTGATGTTTAATTTTGTACGGGTATTTACAATGAAACGACTATCATTTATGAGTAAATCTAGAGATTACAAATTTAAAAATTCCATCCACCTATCATATTTAAAGACGTCAGATCGTCAGAAGTTAGTTGTTTGTCGTCGTTATATTCGGTATCTGATTCGTTTACAGATAGAATTTAAAATCTTGTGACGTATTGACAAGAAAATTGCTTTTAATAAGCATAAAAAAAGTGTCCTGATCCTTATCTACTTAGTCAGTTTGTTAAAATAAAATAAAATAAAATAAAATATTAAAAAAGTTAATACAATCTCTGATGTTGGCCGCAAAGAGATAACAGCCAACTTCATGCGCAGAAATTATACAGCGCCACCAAGAGGGAAAAAAAAAACAAAAAATAAAGGTAATAGAATATGGTGGGGGATATACAGAGAGAATGTATGTGCATCGACCATCGCAAGATCACAAATAAAATTTGTACTCTTTAAAGGAAAGTTTAACAAGAATAGAAATTCCATTTTTATATTTTTCAATAATGTTGATGTTTTATAGTTCACCCATTATCCAAAGGCGCGCGTTTTTCTCTAGTAGTAGTAGAATTTAGTGTTGGTTTCTAATCCGTGTACTTGCAGTGTCAGTTTTCATGTATTATGATAAATTTTAAACGCATAATCTCATGAGTGTGAAACCCCTGAGAACGACTATCCTCTTCGCAATAAAATAAGTGATTTGGTTGTTCATTTGGATTATTCCTGCAGGAACTTTTTATGTCGGTACAATAAACAAAAGCATGTATATTTATTTATCTTAGCATGTATTGATAAAATACAATCTTTAAATTAAACAAGAAATAATTTTTCAACTGCTAATTTTCATTTGGTTATAAATTTCAACGTTTAATACTTTAATATTTTTATTAAGAGTTTACGAAATTTAGTTCTTCAGTAAATCTAAATCAATCAAGAAAATAGTTTTGTGAATGACTATTTATTGAGTGGAATAAACCTGACATAGAAAGAATTATCGAATAGTACAGAAATAACTAATATTGACTTTTTTCCAGGACTACGCTCTAGACTACATCCTTAAAGGCGAACAATCACAAAGTTTTTATGCATGTTGCTATTAAACAACAATTTTGCACCAAAGACAATCAAGAAAACATTATTACATACAACATTTAATTGCATAATAATTGTAATCAAAAGAAAAAATTTAAGCGATATTCGAGTATCATCCCATTTAGTCGTATCTGAAATGGAAATCTTGTCGAAAGCAGGAGCGACTTTGACGAAGAATTCTCGACAGGAAATAACGTTAAACTTGATTAACCTTCTTCGTTTTAAATGCGAAATCGCTAATTATTCGTTTTAATTACTTGTTTTTTTTCAACTAACAATAACGCACACCCGAATTGTACCCTGGCGCCGAGAAGCTTTAATTAAACCTCGAATTAAACCGATTTGGAAAGTAGTCAGAGTCGTTATTATTTAGCGAGATTTTATATTTAAATTAAAATCCGGGTCTTTCAAATGTTAGGAAAATAATGAGAGACTCAAGGCTGGCAATTTTTTCCCCGAAAAAACTCTCGACTGAAAGAAACGTCCGTCAAATTTAATTAACACATGATCCTTTTGATGAGGAAAATGCATATATAAGTAACATGACGTCGATTGGCCAAGTGTATTATATACACGTCTCGGATTATTTGAATTAATTTTAATGGAATCGCAAATCTTAATCCTTTTCGTTTAACCATCTCATTTATAAAAAATTTATTATGTATTGAATAATCCATTTTCATGTTGGTTATGCTCAATCGTTTTGATTTTGACCATAACCCCTTGTACGAATATATACTTACCACTACATATATATATTTTTTCAACTTTATACATATAATTATACCAAACGAATGTGGCGCAACCAATTTTCCATGTCAAGAACATTTTGTTTAATCTCTATTTCGCCCACACTTGACTTTTTGTTCACAAAGAAACCAATTCCGCTGGTAAATCTACACCAAATTCAACAAAGCATTCTTTTTTTTATTCTGCGAGATAACCTGACTGAAAACCGAGTAGTAAAAAACTACCTTGTAGAATAAAAAAAACCTGCACATTAATTTGATATTTTTTGCAATCAAATAGAATCTAATGAAAATAACAACATTGTTACATTGCATTGTTTTTATTTATATACAATTATTTTAAATAATTTTATTATTTATGAATTATTTCAATTTTTTAAAAGGATGTAAAAAGGATAATATATGGACAATTTATTGACAATAAATTTGCAATTTATGAATAATCTATTGTTCATATATTGGCCATATATGGTCAATGTATGGTTAATAAATTGTCCATATATTATCAATATATTGACATTGATAATATATGGGCAATTTAAATAAATTTAAATAAATTTAAATAAATTTAAAATTAATGTATTGTCAATATATATTTATATATGGACAATATATGTTCTTTTTTACTAGGATACCCTCTTAAGAACTTCCAAATAGCTGCTACTCGTAAGTACCAGCTCGTAACCTCAACAATTAGGAACCCCTACTGACCCTTTTTTTCAAAAAAGTGTGTCAAAGTATATCTGTAATGTATGCAAATTATTTAATCCCAGTGAAATGAACTATATTCATGTTCAAAGACATCGAAACCTTTAATTTAATTTAATATTATTTTAGCCCTTAATTTACTGCATGGATTTTTTTTAAGAAGAATCAAATATCTAATTTCAGTCACAGGCAAATTAAATTCAATTTTTTTAGAACAATTGCATTCTTCTGTTTCTTCTTTAAAATTAGCTAAATCTACAGATTTCGTCATTGAATCAAATGTGGATGAAACTATAGTAGTTAAAAAAATTATACAATTATGATTATTTTAATGGTAAACAAAAAATTACATTTGTATGATATATGCGATTTATAAGAATCATTTTTCAGTTTTGGTCTTTATCAAAACCGAGAGACATTCCTGGACAACCTATCCAGTTTCATTGTACATATAAAATGGATTAATGGATTTCGTTCTCGACCCATTAAGAAAGTGAAAGCCAATACTAAATACAACCTATAAGACTAAGCTATTGTTCTAAGAATTAAGCCACTCTCTTGATTATTCACCTATGATAGAAGTTTTAAATATTAAAAATGTTTTATAAATAACTATCGAATACTCAAACGAATAATATAGTTTATCGGATTAAATTATTATTATTTATTGAAACTAATTAGTAATTACTTCTTTTATTAAACTTTTTTTCCATCAATAATAGAAATAGGGAAAAAGACAAATGAATCATTTTGACCCACGCACCATAATTCATATGCAAAAAGATGAAAATAGCTCTCCTTTATTTGTATTACATTTTGGAGTATTTAACATTATTCAGACAATTTTTAATAGCAACAGTGTTATTCAGTATTTATTATACAGAGCAAGTTTCTTACTACATTTTGTAAGATCGAGGTAAAATATAATCAGATAAAGCATCAGATTCCAAGAAAAACTAAAAATTCATATACAAGTAATATTATTGTTAAAATTTAATCATTATAATTTTTAATTATTCTATACCTTTCTGCGAAACATTTCTTTAAACAAGTCGTCTATTTGTTCTTTAAGATAAATTTGTTTATAATTTCTGCATTATTAGACAATTTAAAACAAATAATATAATTTGATTTGAAGGCAAAAAAAGCGGAAAAAATTCATAAAATATTTTGATGTTTTGTTAATTACAATAAAAAATAGAGTTGATTAAATTTTCATTTTTGTTTAAAATGATATGTCTGCCCTTCTAGTGCCAAATATTTATATTAAATCTATGATTGGTTAAATATTAAATACTCATGAATTGATTTTATTTGGTTTAATGTTGTTTGTCAATTCCATGTACTATTATTAAATCCATAATTTAACTAATCAGTGAGTATTTTTTACTGGGCACAAACAAATTTACTAGAGCTTATATACGCTGAAACAATTTTCTAAGTCCAGAAATGATTTTCTAATTTTCTATACAAACATGAAAATTTATCAATAAACAACGATACATTCGAAATGAACACTGGAACAGTTTCGAAGATAATTTCTTTGAATAGTACCTACTATGCCGTGACAGATGTAAAGGAAAAATGCATCCGAATGCGCAAGGCACAGGCGCACACCTTTTCTCTATACAAAAGAAATTTTTCTCTACTCTCCGGCCCCGAGCCCATAGCCTTTCTGATTTGAAGATTTAAAAAGTCTTTTCCTGGCAACGAAACAGTAACGTTGTCTGATTCTTAAGGTCCAAACTGAATTAACAATTTTATGAAATTTAAAAGTATCAGTGAAAATTAATCACAAGAAATGTTTTATTTGTGGTACTAAAAATCGAGTTGCCAAAGGATATAATATATTTCTGGAAAAGGATATTAATAATAAATAATCAACAAAAAATAATGGAAATTGAAGAAGATCTTTGTAAGTTTTTTTTCATCATTATTTATAATCAATTGTTTTGTACGTTTAATTTAAATTCTTAATTAATTTTAATTCTTAATAAAAACCGATTGTTTTATCACCGAAAATTAATTGATAATCAAAGGGACGTGCAATAACATTATCTTTATGTTCATGTCTTTGAAAATAAAAAAACAAATTTTCTTTGTCTTTTTGTTCAACCATTTATTTCTAGTTATAGAGTTTCGATATCATCCTCTTTATTGAATCATTTTACTTCTCGATCTAAAATGATGCAATAAATGAAAGTTGATGAAGAAATAATGCCAATTTTTAATAACAATCTCTGAAAAAAAAAAACATAAATTAAATCGGATTATTCCATTCACAACATGTCACACGTGGCCTCTATAGACGCCACCGACCACTCTCACATAGCGTTGTTTTGACTGGCCAAAGCGTCAGTCGAAACGTCTTGCTATACGTATTTATATCACCTTAGAAAACTGGTAGCTTTTATTTTACAATGAAAAAATCACACCTGCTATGATTCAATTTTAAAATGGAAATCAGAACAGCAGAATTGAATATGTATAAAATGATAATTTAAATATCAGTAAAAAATAGATTCATATTTACAACTAAAATGACTGAAATAGTATATGAAATACAAAAAAATGGCTAAACGTTAAGAATAATGGGCTTTTTTCAGTTTTGAGAGAAATCGACAGCGCATGCCAAGCGGGTCATGGATTTCAAAAACCTCTCGACGAGGAATTTCTCGCCAACATCAATGGTATCAAGGAAGTCTGCATGGCTGTACTCGTTGCACCGACTAGGATTTCCATGACAAACCTTCTGAAACGCTTTGTAAGGTAAGAATTATTATCAATGACAAAATCTCAAGTACCAGTATTGAATTTCATTTGGCACTGGTCACGTTTACATACTGTATGTTTATTGTCGGCACTGATGTTGGCATCCGAAATTTTTAATGAGAAAGTGGATAATTGGCGTCGACTGCACTTGGGTCCAATTTTATGGTTATAGATATCGTGGAAATGTTTGGGCGACCAACGAGTGAGACCACAAATGTAACCGTAAATATTACTCAGCTTCGTAAGATTTTCTCGGTTATGGCAGTCCTCTATTAGCTGTTTTCTCGATTCTCGTTCAGTTTACATATATGTATTTGGTCTCATATATTTAAAACTTCCAATAATAACTAAGCAAATAGTTTATAATTTTTGAATTATAGACGATTTAATATTTACAATTTTCATTCTCATTTTGATATTTTCGTTTTATAAGTTGACATATTTATTGAAATCATGTTATTACATTAAATATCGGGTTTATGAAATAAAAATATCAATATAAAATTAAAAAATTTCAATGTTCAATCCATTATAATTCAAAACCATGAGAAGCCAGATGGTTATTACCGGAAGCCCTAGATATATAAATCGATATCATTGGTATATGTCTATTTTACAGAGAATTTTCTATGGTTAAATTTATTGAATTGAAAAATAAAATGATTCATAATTTAATCTGTATAACAAAAAGTATAACAAGAATTTTGATAAAATATTCTTATTCTATTACAGTAACTTGGTTTAAAGTAAATAATAATAATAGCAATAATAATAATAATAATAATAATAATAATAATAATAATAATAATAATAATAATAATAAAGATCAACAGATTTATTGAATGGTTCATAAAAAAAGATTTTATAAGTTGATGAGTTTCAGCTACTTTATTATTTTACGTAATTCTTCACTTTGGGTACTATTAAAATGTTCATACACTGTGACCTCAGTAAAAATTGTCGTTAAAATATACTATGTGTCTAAGTTCAAACTTATTTACTCATTGGTCGAGCTTAATACATGATTAATGTTGTATAAAAATTGTACAATTTATGTAGTATTATATGTATAAGAACAAAGGTTAAGAACCCGAAAAAATATTTTGAAATGTTTAATTTTTCTTTCTTATATACAAATATTTTTGTTTTCTTGAATTTAAAACTTGTAATTTATTATATTGTTACATGCTGTTTGTCAGTTCACTGAAGCCGCCATTTACCAGATATAAAATTGAAATAGGTCTAGGAGAAAGCACTAATCATGTCGCTGGAATTTTCCATAACCGGTAAGCATAAGGCCCTCAACCAGGTGTCCCGTTATCGCATCAGTTAGGGCCCTAGAAAAAGCTCTGATTAGGATATGACGCTTTAAGAATGATCAGGCAGATTACAATATTTGACTTAAAACTGTAACTTTTTGAACAAAGTCTCAACACAGAGTCTCGACACTAACCTTGTAAGAATTTTTTTGAGCCCAAGTATGTTATATATGTCTTCACAAAACGTACATATATGGTACATTTATGGCACATTTATAATTCTAATATCATTTATGATCCTTTTATGCAAACATTTATGCACAATTTATGGCACATATATGCCCAATATATACCACATATATGTCACATATATGTCACATAAATGGATTTATTGTTGCAGACAATCATATGTGGCGCATATAGAAGCGATGTATGAACTTTAATCTTTCAAACGCTGTAACTTTTATATATTTACATTTAAATTTTGTCAAATGTTTTTACTAATACAAATTAAAAATGTTGTTTAACTGTTCACAGCACCATCTCTTATCAAAATTCAATTACTTTAAATGCAGTAATCTTAAAGTAAAGGGCTAGAGCTTTAAAATGGTCTATATTTGAATTATCTCAGATTTAAAAATATAAAAGGTATTTTATATATTGTTGCATATTTTTAAATTCTTACAATTTTATCAAAAAAAAGGGTTTCTCTAGAGTTTTTAGGTTCGAACCTTATTTTTCTTTACTGAGAGAGTTTCAAAGTATAATAATAAAATATTTCAAGAATGTATTACTAAAATCGATTTTCCTTAGTTTTTGTACCCAGTTAAATGGATGTATCCCGTAAAGCTACCCATGTACCATATACATGGTTCATCTGTGGGCCCAGAAATTCGCCATAAATCTAACCATATATAAATGTTTTCATGGGAGGTCTCTGTTTTAATAGATTTCAATTGATATCAATAGATGCCTTCATTGTTATTATGCGCAACTTAATCTTCATATCCGTCATAAAGCATCATAAATCATTACATCCTGATCAAGGCCCTTTCTAAAGCACTGAAAAAGGCTATGATGCGCACCTGATTCAGTGGCAGAACATCCGGATGAGAATCTTGTGAGTACTAAATATGGAAAAATCCAGAGGCATGATTAGTGCTCTAGATTCTTAGGTACTGTTATAGTTCGGGTCCTATCCCAGACGTGTTTTAATATTTGAACAGGGTTGTTACAGCTCTATAAAAATATTTGCATCAACTTTGTAAAAACATTTAGACGAAAATTTCATTTACGCCACCAAATCACTACTTTAGCACCTAACAAACATTAAATCCAAACGTAAATCCATTTATCACTTTCTCAATTTGAATTTAATCCATACTTAAGCGGTATAACGAGTAAATGAAATGAAGTTTTTTTGCATTAGGTACTGGTGCACTCTTCGGAGTGTGCTTTTAATGAGAATTGTTTTCAATCAATTTAATTTTGTCAGAAAAATTAAGGGGGAGTAACGTCTTTCAATCCTGACGTGAACCCGTTTTTGTATAAATTTTGTTTAACAAAACATAGATTCCGGGGATTAATTTACTTATCTTTTAACCTTTTACAATGTTGTTTTTTATTGAAAAAATTTTAGAAAGTTTTAAAGTTTTCCAACGTGATAACTCATAAACAATATAAACTTAGTGTTAACATGCAATTTCAGCAGCATGTTATTGTTTTGCTACATTGGTACTAGCCTCGTTTGCAGCTTTTTAAGTAGCTGATTCAGTCGGGTTCTTACAACTGCTCATTGCCCGCTTACACACCTTAGTACAAATTAACATTAATTAAAATGAAATGGTTTTATCACTAATTTTTGTGATTGAAACAAATAAAAACCATTTTTCTTTTCATCAAAGGTGTTACACCCCCTTAACAATTTTTTCGAGGTGAATTATTTTTTGTTAATAGCATAATAATGTTTACTACATATTATATAATAAACTGCATTTCAAAAGCAACTGAAACACTTACGGGGACCCACCTATCAAAAATAATGAAAAAAATATTTTTTACTAGAATAATTTTTTCTAGAAGTTTTTAATAGATTAAGTCCTATTTTTTAACGTGGTGAAATTAGAACTTGGATTATCGACGCATAAACAAATTGAATTGCATATTTTTGAAGTTTGTTTCAAATTACTAAATCGCGCAGTTGCAAACACGTACATATAGGCACATAAGATGGACAACAAAGGTGAAAAGCTAGGGAAAGTTAAAAAAACGTAAGTCATGAATACGGTGCTGGAACAGCTGATTAAATTACATTATGAAAACACTTCATTTCTTGCGTTCTGTATTGCTGCCGTACAAATAAAATGTTGACTCAGATTGTTTAAAACTTTTTGTTCAAAATATTCTTTCAAAATGGTTCTTTCTTGTTTCACCGTGGATAAAAACTAGGCCTTATTAAGGCATGTTAGGTAAATACTTACAAAGACTCTTAACGGGCTTTGAACATTTTCGGATATGTCTCTTTCAGATCCAGAGTCGAATTTTCACTAATGATTATTAATGTGATTATTAATTTTTTCAAAACTTAGAAAGGGATACGTTTAATCAATTAATAAAGTCAACTACCTAATGAAAATTCAATTAAATAATGAAGTATTAATAATATATTATAATACATTATAATACATTTCAATATAAATATATAATAGAATATTTAAATTTAAATTTAAATTTAAATCAGATGGAGTTACTTCATGAAATTTATGAATTAATTGAAAAACATAATGTTTAATCCATCCATCCATCCATCCCACTCTTAAAAAGTTGATGAAACCCTGAAGTTGCATCCGCGGCCAATTCACGCGTAATGAGTTTATTTTTTGACAGG
>JAQQRF010001065.1:0-17545 GCA_030523145.1 Trissolcus brochymenae
CATTACGCGTGAATTGGCCGCGGATGCAACTTCAGGGTTTCATCAACTTTTTAAGAGTGGGACTAGAATGTCGAGCGCGCTTCGCGCGCTCTCCCCCATTAGATTTTGAAATTTTACAAAATTAATTTAAATACCTCGGCGCGCGCTGCGCGCGCGCCTTCGTTTCGATTCCCGATTTTCCTAGCGATCCTACTAAACGCCTAAACTAACTCCTAAACTCATTACGCGTGAATTGGCCGCGGTTCCAACTTCAGGGTTTCATCAACTTTTTTATTATGGGATGGGATGGGATGGGATGGGATAAATATATATAGATAAATAGATAGACAAATGGAATGGAATGGATGATGAATTCAATAATTTTGAAGGTTTTCTCAAGTTTTAGTTTTAAATTATTTGATTGAAAATACATTCTTTCTAATTACAAATGCTTTATTAATTAAATAATTTGTTCACAAATAAAGATGGATCATTTTTGTACAATTAAAGCTATCTAACTTGATTCGTTTAATAAAATTGATTTTATTTTTTAACTATATTGTTAATAACGAAAAACAAATATATAAACAAATATATTTTGTGACTTATATAGTAGTACACTGTAAAAAATTTAGTTGAAAATTATCTAGCATATATTCTCTATTTCAGTTGCAAGCAAATATGCTCTACAATCAAAGTTGAACTTGAAAATCAAAGTTGAGACTTTAAAATTACACTATAGTTTTAAATGAAACAGGTATAGGTTCAATTGGCTTTACATAGAATACAAATTAATAAAAAATAATTCGCAACGCCAGCAATGGTAAAGACTGAAAATATTTGTGGTTACAATGATAGCAGTTTAAATCTACAGCGAATCTCTGAGTTCATCGAACATAATTTACCTCACACTTTTCACTACATATTCAAGTTCAAGTATTATTCTCGATCAGCTGAACGGATTTTCAACTAGCCGTTTTCAATTTTGAGTATGATTTAAAATAGCAATTTAAAAATTCAAGCAAAATGCTCTTAATTAACAGTTTAACTTTAAAATTACAGCACATCTGTTATAGCTTCTGATTTATACTTTCTTTTTCGTGAATATATGTTGGAAAACATGGTTTGAAATTCAACTTTATTTTTACAGTGTAGGATATTTCATTCAAAAATCATTTTCTTTGACCAAGGTTATATATTCTTGGCTATTATTTAAGACAGAATCGAGGTTGGTTTAAGAATATTTTTCCTGCTCCAATCGATTATTTTTAAAAACTGAGCATGTTGAATAAATGAGCAATCCAAAATTAACGGCCACTTATCTGGTCAAAAAATTGAACATTTACTTCTATCGTTTAAGTTGTACTATGGGCCAGGACATCGGGTCAATGTTCGATATAATTTTGTTTAACATGCGATGAAAAAATTTTGATTTTTCAAGACCGAGTACCTCCTATATATATCGATATAATTTTTTATAATTTTGTTTAAATATATATTAAATACTTTAATATATATAATTTAATAAATAATTTTGCATGAAATACTTTTGATTGAATTTGAAGGGAAGTATGTTAGTATATTGCGGTATGGTAAACCGTAGAGTAGTATGGTCTAAAGTGGAATATAGTTATTTATTATCAGGTGGGGTGAAGTAGAGTATTGTGTGGTGGTGTGGGATAGGATGTTGTCAGATAAGTTGGAAAGATGTAATTTTTTTTTAATGTGGTGTGAATGGAATAATGTGGAATGTGGAATGGAAAATTTATCTTATCCGTGAAATATTTTTTTTACATATCAATGTAAATGTTTTACATATCAATATTTTAATTCAATGTAATATAAAGTTTTTTTTATTGTGTGTGTTAATGTGTAATGCAGTGTGTATTTTCAAAGATTGAATAAAGCCAACTAAATACCGCGGCTGATGCACGTTTCTACTATTTATTTCCGCTCTTGATTTTCTGTAAATTAAATTTAAAAACCATCTTATAAAGAATTTTTATTTGAAAAATTTTGTTTATATGAAAACAGTAAAAAAAGTAGTACAGTAAAATTAATGTGTTGAAAACAACATGTAATTGCAAAATTACATGAAATTGCAAATGACTTGAGATATTTTCATTAATAGTTGACAATAGAATTTGATTCAATCTGAAGGGAATTCTTAGTTTGCAGTAGCCCCTTAGTCAGACCTAAAACATTGTTATGATTCGTCAGGTGCAGTCACAGTGAATTACCAAGAGTTTTGGAAGGTCTGAATGCAGTTAGCAAGTTAATAGGACACCCGATAGATGAATTAATCCTGGAAAACAACAATCTTCCTAGTTTACCTGGTAAGGTATTCGCAAGTTTGAGGGTTCTGAGGCTGATGCTGCGAAATAATAGATTGGAAAGAGTTTCCTCAAGTTGGCTCGAAGGTCTGCATGACTCGCTCTTGGAACTGTTTATAGTTGAGCCTGATCTAAGGTCCCTTCCTGATGATAGCTTAGATAGTCTTCAGGGGCTGGAAGCTATTACTTTGCAGAGTAAGATAATGAAAAGGTTGCCTAGATTCACTGGCCTCCCGAAACTTCGTTACCTGCAGGTAAATAAGTGAAATTCTAATAAAACTGTTAAGTAATTAATTTATTGTATACAAAACTATAATATATTTTATCATAATTTCAGGTGAACTCGCCATCTTTGGTTGAATTAAATCCTATAAATTTTCGAGATTTGCCAATGTTGGAACAACTTCACATTTTTGGCAGTCCTCACTTAGTTCGAATGGAACCTGGTCTTTTAAGAGACCTTCCAAGACTAGCTTTGGTTAACATCACTGAATGTGGAGTGCATTGGATTCATCCCAGAGCAATGATCAGCCTACCCGAACTGAAAGAAATTTCTCTCATTGGTAACCGCCTGGTGGATGCTGCAATGATTGGTCGATCGGTAATGGATCTGCCTTCTCTCTCAGTTTTGAACCTAAACAGAAATTTCATCAACAGGATCGGGGAGTCTGCCTTCATCGGATTACCAATGCTTACGAGATTATCTTTGTCTAATAACAGGATAACGGAAATTTTCTCTGGAGCGTTTCAGAAAGTTCCAGCTCTTAGAATTCTGGACGTGAATCATAACTCCATCCACAGAATCCATTCGGACTTTTTTTATCCTCAGCGAGGAGGTGGCAGTTTGGAAGAGATATGGTTGATTAACAATGACCTTGCTCATGTGACGGAACTGAGAGCCATCCTTGAAGCTCTTCCCAAGTTGAAAGTTCTCGACGCGAGTTTTAACCAACTGACAGAGATACCCTATGGAGCATTGGGAAGTCATCCGACGCTGGAAAGATTGCATTTAGACCACAACCGACTCACTTTCTTGCAAAGGGAAAGCTTCTCTGGGATGCCAGCTTTAAGGGAATTACGATTACGAAATAACTCGTTGACCAACCAGCTAGACGCACCATTTTGGAATCTTCCAGCTTTAAAGGCAAATTTTAATCGTTGTTGTAAAATTGAAGTTTTAGTGCATTTATTCAAATTTTTTATATTTTTTGCAATAGGGCTTGGATCTATCTGGAAATTACTTTAGACACGTGGAATCCCGCTTGCTAGCCAACCTTCCAAATCTCAGAAGACTAGACCTAAGTGAAAACGCGATAGGAATGATTGATCCAGATTCTTTTCTTAGGACACCGGCCTTGGAACACTTCAATATCTCCAGGAACGTTCTTTCCGTTGTCCACCCTTTGACTTTCAGACACCTAACAAACCTTTACGAACTGGACCTCAGTTGGAACAGACTACTAGAAGTGATTCCAGGTCTACCAAGGAATTTGGAACATCTTTACCTTTCCATGAACAGAATCACTCAGATGCCACCTTTGTCCACTAACATCTTATTCCTCGCAGGAATGAGGTCCCTTGATCTTTCTGCAAACGGTATAGAGAGAATTCCTCCTGGTACTTTTTCCAAACTACCCAACTTAAAGAGCCTTAATCTCGGCTATAACTCTTTGAATCTCATCGAGGAAGGCACTTTCGACGGTTTAATCAAACTGGAAAAACTGAACCTGAGATTGAACAGACTTGTGGCTTTACATGGGCAGTGTTTCAGACCTCTTCGAAGGCTTACCGAACTTAACTTGCAAGAGAACCGTCTGGAAATGGTCAAATCCGACGTTTTCCATGAGAACATGGAACTACAGCGCCTGGACCTGAGCAAGAACAACATTGCTCAAATCCCACATCTTACGT
This sequence comes from Trissolcus brochymenae, assembly GCA_030523145.1. Taxonomy (NCBI): domain Eukaryota; kingdom Metazoa; phylum Arthropoda; class Insecta; order Hymenoptera; family Scelionidae; genus Trissolcus; species Trissolcus brochymenae. The sequence continues at coordinate 4,224 of JAQQRF010001065.1, forward strand.
TTGCAAACACTCGGTGAGTAAATTTGCTCAAATCTTTTCGCCCAGAGATACGCGTGTTGATTTTAGATAAAGAATCACGCGGGAAAAGCGATTTCACTTTTGTGGTTGCGTCATGGCCAATTTGGAACACCTTAGAAAGTGTATTTATGTACGCGCTCTTAGTGCCCACGTTAATGTTCTCTTTGTGACGTGAAGGCGTCGCTCAGGCATATCGCCTTTCGGCTGTGTCGACATGCTCCCTTTTTACCGAGTTCGTTCACCGTAATTCAAAAGCTTCTACTTAAGACCCATTCATGATTACATCTTTGTATAATTGTTTTCATCAATTGTTCATTTAATTTAATTTCATTACAATGAATTTTATTTTTGCATATATTTTTCTTTGTCACATATTTCATATGCTATAAATTCTTTTTCAGTAATTTGAAGGAAATTTTGGCATCACATAATTCCCTATCAGAACTCCCAGCTTCTTTGCATGGTTTACATGCCTTGGAAGTTTTGGATCTTAGTTTTAATAAACTAAATATTTTGTCGCCAGAAACTCTTAGCAGTTTAACATCTCTGCTTGAACTTAAATTAGTGAGTAATAGAATTAAAGAACTCAAGGAAGGTGCTTTTGATAGGCTTCCAAGACTGGCTCTTATTAACCTTGAAAATAATGACCTCAGGGTCATTGAAAGAAATGCTATAAGAGCGCTTCCCGAACTTCAGGCTATTAAACTTGGCAAAAATAAAATACCGGTAAAAGTTGTTTCTCACAATTTTTAATTACTTCTATCATTATATTAATTTTAAATTAATTTTTGAAATTAATTGTGGTTCATTTTTATAGGTGATTCCAAGTGGAGCATTTTCAGAACTTCCCATGCTGCAAAGCGCAGAGTTACAAGAAAACCGTCTAAGAGAAATTGCAAACAATGCTTTCATCAACGTTCCTCATTTACTTATCTTGAATTTGAGTTATAATTTGTTGCCGAATCTTGATTATGCAGGGCTTGAAAGTATGACGTCTTTAGAGGTCTTGGATATTAGCAATAACAGATTAACCAAAGTTTCAAGCAACCATTTGTCTGCTATGGAATGGCTAGTTGAATTAAAGGTTTGATTATTTATTTATAAGAGACAATTTTTTCTAAAGATTAGAGTTAGTATTTTTATTAATTTACGATCACTCTTTCTCATTAGCTGAGAGTAAAATAATTGTTTTACGGAAGCCTGAAGACCTAATTATTCTGACTTATGGTTCTATGATTATGATCTACATTCATCTTTTTCTGACAGATGGACAACAATCGCATTTGTACGATCCAGGGATCTCCTTTTGATGATATGCCCAGACTAAGAGTACTTAGCTTGCGACACAATAGAATGGCTACAGTTTCTGAAAATGCATTCAAGAGACTTCGTTCGAACATTGCTGTTTTAGACATTGACGGTACTTTCTTTTTTTAACAATGTCAATTGATTAAAGTTTATTTGCATTTTTGCTATCTAATTTCAGAAATAAGAAACATTTAAGGATTATGGCATTGTATTATTTTATCATTGACATTGATTGTTGTTTAATATAATTAACAGTTTTTATGTCGAAATATTATAAAATCAATTATGTGGTATAAAATCAATAATATGTAAAATCCACATTAATTAAATCTCAATAAACAAACAAGTTTATTGCAACAAACAAGACGATCAATTAGTGAAAATATTTTTATAAATATGAATGATTCAATAAACAAGTTTCAATGAATTATATATTTTTTTAAAAATTATTGAGACCGTAAAAACGCAACAAAAACTCAGACGAAGTTAAATAATATTGTGCATAATAATAAGATGGAGTTATTTCTAACCCATTCATTTATGTTTTACCTCAAGGTAATCCACTTTCCTGCTCCTGTGGAATGATATGGTTACAAGGATGGTTGCAACAAGAATCGGCAGACGGACCGCGATGCGCCGATGGTTCTTTATTCAAGGAAGTACGACTCTCTTTAGATGACTGTCAGCATGAACAACAGATAGAACCGGTTCAGCCAGAATGTGAGACTGAAATGATTGATTTGGATACAACGTCAGCTGGTATGCATAACAATACTCGTTAAATAAATTCATTACATAAATAAATATTGGAATAATACTTTTATTTATTGTTTAGATAACAATTTTGCAGATCAAAAACCATGGTTGAGTTACCAGCCATCAGAGAACCTCTATTCATCCATAGACTCGGATTATGTTTATGATGACTACACAGATTACTTTCCTCTGAACGTTACTAGAACACCCACAACGACTACAGCGAAACACAAGCTACCTTTTAGAAAACCAGTTACTCAAGCAACTCCTATACAAATTCTCTCCAAGCCACAAAATTCTTTAAAACAGATTATCAAAAATGTAACTCAGAAAAAGCAACCTTGGATTCTACCTTCTCCCAGTAGTTCCGGCTTCACTTTCTTTGGCGTGCCATTGCCAAGTTTGAATTTCAATCTATGGGGTAACTCGGACAAAAAGGGGCAACGGAAAGAAGAATCATCAAGCAGACCAAGTCGCAGTCAGAGTCCCAGGTTTCAGTTACCGGAAATCCATAAGGGAGGATTCGTACCCTTATCGAAAGGAGAAGGTGGATTCTTACCGATATCCGGCCCTAAAAAGTCTCTAAGGGAGAATGAAACTTTGATCGAAAGTCTGGATAACAGAACTGGACTTAAACACACGAATTATACTATAGCAAAAATTGAAAGAACGTCAGGATTCAGGATAAAAAATGAATCTGGTATAAAGAATAGAAAAGAGGTTGCCAGGGACTCTTCCTATTTGCCTTCTTCTGTAGATGCTAAGGTATGCATAAAATTTATTTCATTTTTTACAAATATAGTTTTTTATTATTATCATTACTATTATTTTTATATTAGTAATGGTATTTAATGAAATTATGTTTAATTTTTCAGAAAGTTTCAGCCACCTCAAGTGATCCATCTCTTGAAGTGGATGAAACCATGATTTCTACAGAGATATATGATGGCACGAAATTAAAAATCAGTTCAGATAGAATCTCAGAAATCGATGACTTTGCTGAAAAGGTTACGCAGCGGATCATTTGGACAACACAGACTCCATCTAGATTGGATCCAGTAATAAAAGAAACAATCAGTGCAGCTGTGAAGGTAGCAACTGCAAATAAGAAGAATGAAATCAGCGAACAAATTTTCAAGGATCAACCACTAAGTAAAACTCTATCAATTTGATGATTCATAAATTTAATTTTTTTTTAATTTTACTTCTTTTTATTTTATTTACAGAATCAAAAACTGAAACATCAACCCCAGGAACTCGAGAACTTGAAGCATCAGCTTTATCGTCTTTCTTGATACCGAACGGGGAAGTGTATTTGTCTCGTCCTATGGGTCGCCCCATTATAACAAAAATACAATCACCGTTCTATTCAACATCTTTCGAAAACTTGCGCAATCATAATATAACAAACGAAATTGAGATGTTTACAAATTATACTGAGTTAAAGAAAAATAATCCGTACAACTGGTACTTCAAACAATATAACGACACAAACACGGAGCCTTATGTAGCAGTACTGTACAATTGCGCTACAAAAAGCACTCTTACAACGATAATACTTCTGCATGTCTTTAATTTAATGTTGGTTGTTTAAAATGGAATTTGTAAGCAATAAATAAGGAAAACATTTAGAGAATATATTTAATGTTGAAGAACGTTCAAAAGATTTAGCTTGTTTGTTTTTCTAGACAAATCTCATCTATTTCCTTTTCTTTTTCTTTTTTAGTATTTAACTCGAAGGTTTTTTTAATAACAAAATCATATTTGAAGTATCTATTTTATTTATTATTAATAATGCAGAAATTTATACGAAAATCATGAACACTGGTTTCTCTTATGTGAAGAATTTCTTAATGAAAAGTAATTAGTAATCAGCTATGAGGTCATGCGAGGTACAAAACACGTATCAAAGAATTTTTGCACGACCACATCTATATAAAACAAGATTGTTCTTCCCGTTATTATTATCCAGAAATAATTATTTTTTAGTTTCACAAAAATATCTCTTAACAAACTGATGCAAGAACATGGAGGTTTGATCCATAAAAAATGAATCAATTTTATATATTGTTACACCTTATCAAAATTTTTCTTAAAATTGACTTAGCTTTAATCACTTAGTTTTAATTTTATCTTTTTCTTCTTTCTTTTCTTCTTCCTTTTTTTCATCTTTCTTTGTTGGATCCTTCTTGTCGGTTTCTTTTTTTTCGGCATCCCGATTCGTGAGTTTGTTATTGATTAGATTATGTAGTGCTATAATTGAGCGCACTAACGCTGCAAGATAAACCACAAGCATTTGGTCGTTGGTTTTCACGTACAGGGAGTCAACAAAAGTATTTTGAGTCATGTCCGGCAGTAGATTGAAAATGTCTTGCAATTGATAAACAATTTGGTGATTTATTGGCAATTTCCCGCTTCCAACCTAGAAAATTGAAAAGGCAAAATAAAATTTGCAATAATGCTGTGATAATGACACTCGATATAAATGTATATTACAATTGTTAAAGGGTTTATCCCGTATATTGAAATAAATAAATAAAAAAATGATTAATCAAAGTATCTTGTACAAAAAATCAACCTGAAGAAGGTAATCTCTAATTTCTCGAATTTGCGCATGTAAACCTTTGAGGCCCAATAGCTGATTTGTAACTCTTTGACTGAGAGTTCCAACTGTTGTGTCTTTGATATCCCTGAGTAAATGTTCAACGCCAACTTCCTCAGTTTCTTCTGCACCAATTTCACTTGGTATATGCTCGAAAGTCTTTGAAGTTGGAGAACCGTCCTAAAAGAACAGAGATTTAAAACGTAAGAATATTATTTAAAGACCATTTTTATAACAGCTTTGTTACATTTATAACAAATTCGTTACATCATGAACTTCTTCAACAGCCTGGTATGCTTCTGTTGGCAAACCAAGATCTTTTGGTTTTGCATCAATAATTACTAAGACCGAATTTGGACTGTATCTTCTGATCAATTCGTTAATGGCAACATCATTTTGGTGTAGTTTTGGCCCAGTATGATACCAGCCAACTATTTTTTCTCTAGCTAGAATAAAAACATTTTCATTACTATTTTAAGAATTAAAATTATGATTTGTATACTATTTGTATATCATTCTTATTAATAAATAAAAATATTATTTTTGTTTCTTGTTTGTTTGAAGTTACTTTTTTGAGAATCCTGTTTTCTAAATACATTTTTTACGTAAAATTTCGATATAAATTTAATTTGAACTCCAGTGATTATCCACAGTCTTAGGAGTAAATCATTCCAATGAGACAATTATAAAAAAAAGTCTTGTTTCAATCCCTTTTTTGTCACTGTCATATCTTTGGCTTCCAGTAATAACCAGATAAATGCTTTTTATATTTTTTCATTATAGTAGATCGAAAATTACACTGGTTAATAACAACTTGTATGGTTATTACTAAAAGTCACATATATATTGTATGATATTTTCATATTATATGCTTCTTTTTGTCACGTCAAAACACATATATACAAAGACACAAATATCTGCACAGGCACAGATTTTTTACAGCTAGTATATAATGGTTAAAAGCTATATCTGGTCAATACAAATGAGGCTCTTTCCTGGTGTATGAAGAACAGGGTATTCTCTCGTGTTTTTCATAGCCGTTAAAGTGATCAACCATTACAAACAAGACGTTTATACCTAAGTAAAAACTAGATTCATTACCAGTTTCAATTGTTAACTTACCATTGACTTTTTTGAACATTCCAAACATATTTTCTAAGTAATCATGGTCCAAAAACCATACAGATTTGTCTTTGTCATCTTCGTCAAACGGAACTGCAAAAAAAAACAAAGTCATGATTTTAAGTACAGTTGGAAATAATAAATGAATGAAACTATTCTCAATGAAGAAGGAAAAAAGTGTTTCGAATAAAATTGAAAAAAATTTGATAACATGAAGAGAAGACAAAGACAAGTGAGTATAACCTGCAAAACTGTTGGTGACATCGAGAACGCCTTTTGCTCTCCAGCAGCCCAATAACACTCCAACGACACGCTTCTGGTTACCAATTTTTCCCATTCGGTTAAAATGGTCCACCACGCTGAGTAAAACAAGCGGGTGAACCACTACTTTCGTTGTCATTACTTCCTGACTCGGCATTTTTGCTTTTCTCTGACTCCTACAATGCTTTGAAATTCTTGATTTCTGTAGCTCTTTACAGCTCTTCTCTCTCACATGAATGTATCAGCAAATACTTATAGAGGTTAGGTTGTATCGTTTATATTCTTATATTTGGCAACACTGCAATGCATCATTCAAAAAAAGTTACTTACATTCATGTTTATATTATTATAATTATTATAAACAAAAAAGTATTGTACTTTTGTACTAATTGATCTTTGGATGATTTTACTTATCAAAAGTTGTTAAAAATGGAAGATTTATTGAAAAATGTAAAAAATATTCAAGATGGAGTAAGTGCAATGTTTATATTTGTGATTTCACATACATAACCTCTTCTTTTAATGTACATGATCCTTTTTCTAACCAACACAATTTTTATAGATTAAAAGTTGCAACAAACATTTAAAAACATTAGAATGGAAAATTGAAACCTATGAACAATATAACATGGAATTGAACGAGGTAATGTTTATTGTTTCCCCTTTAAAATTGTGTATTTTTGTGAATATTTTTGTAGATTTTTGTGTATTTGATGTTTCATGCGCATATTTTTTTACTTTATAGACAAGAATAGCGAGTCTGATGGAAAAAATTACAAATGTAAAAATGGAATTTGATAAATGCAAAAGTGATTTTACCTCAGTGGAGCAGCTAGAAAATGATTCTGTTATTTTATTATTAGATGGTCTTACCAAAATTCGGATTATCTAGTAGAAAAACATTTGAACTTTTGTATAAATGAATAACAATAATAAAATATTAAATTAATAATAAAATATAATAATTAAAGAATGCTTATTGACAATAGGTAATTTAATTACTAATAAATAAATATTATCATACAATACATTTAAAAACAACAACTAATAGAATAGTTTATAAAGTTCTTTTTTAACTTTTAAAATTGATGTTATTTTAAATGTAAACAAGCAAAAACTAAGATGGCTACCGTCTTGTTTTGACAGAGCATATAAGTTGCAACGAGGCCCGCACTCAAAGCGCCGACGCGCTGACATCAGTACAGAGTACAGTCAATAAGAATGAGATTGTATGTGTGCTCAAAAGAATAAAGTGAGAGTATTCTAGATATATTAAGAAAAGTCATTGTTTTAAGAACTTATCATTTTGAAAAAAAAAACAAACAAACAAACAAATTCACTGATTACAATTATTAGGACGAATTCAACAACTGAAAATCAATAGAAGTAAAATAAAGCAACAGGAAATCCAGAGAGGACAAATTTAATGTTAGTGTTTCTATCTAACCTATATTTTTTTTTGTTATCAATTATTTGTCTTATTTATTAGGATAATAATTGTTTGTTATTATTTTCATTAACAAAAAATTAGTTATTCATAGTGATGGAAGCTCACAGACATCATGGATCGAACTGTAGAAGAAGATGCAAAAGAAAAGCTAACAATGAAAATGTGCAACCGGTTGATGTAATCGATTTGACTGTTGACAGTCCTGTACGTTTGCCTAAAAGGTTAGTATTACTATTTTCATAGATTAGTTACAATTAATAATGGTCTTATTGATGTATAAATCTAGATATTTTTTATGTTAAACAATTTTATCCGTTATGTTTTGTGAAATTGAATAAGTTGGGAATTAATTATGAATTATGTACTTAATATACAAAAAAATGTTCTAAACAAAACTTGAATATTTTTGAAATTTATCGTTAGATGAATTATAATACTTAAATGAAATTTATATTTAAAACTTTGAAATCTTTTCATCATACATAAAATAGATATGAATCCATATTAATAAATAAGAAGGGTGATTAATTATTTGTTTTTCCTTTGTAGGAGACATATAATTCAGCTGGATGAAACAATAGATTTAGTCACTCCGACATCAAGATTACAAAGTTTAACACCACAGATTTTTATTGAATATGATCCACCACCACCGCCACCACTGCCAATATCACAACAGTCACAAACAGTACAAACAACAAATAAGCTTTTGGATGACTCGGAACACAATACCTCAATACCAGTGCCGAAAAACCTTATCTGTCCAATCTGCTTGGATTCAGAGAGAATACTTCACGAAGCCATGTCAACCAAGTGTGGTCACATTTTTTGTCAAACTTGTCTACAAAGAGCTCTGAAAAATAGAAAAAAATGCCCTAAATGCAACAAGCCGGTCCAAGAAAGACACTGCAACAGAATATATTTTGATTTTAATTAAAGTTACTTTACTATGATACTTTATTTGAAAACATAGTTTTATAAATTAATCGCTTTATTTATTTAATATGAAATTAATTTTATTACTTTTTTTTACATATTCGTACAGACATTTTTTAATACCCGATTTAAGCAAGACACTGAAAAATGAGATGGAATTGTAATTCGAAAAATTGAAATAAATCGTTCGTCTGATTGATTATTTTTAAGTTGTTGTCTTTGAATTCACAAATTGTTTGAAATGCAGTTTTTATTATTAATAAACTTTAGAATTTAAATTATGAGCAGTTGTATTATAAAAAAATAAAGAAATTGTTTCCTTCTAGAACCTATTAAAGTTAAGGTTTTATCAACCTTTTTTATGTTATAAAGTTATGCAAATTTAAAAAAATAACATAGAAGTTTGCAACATCCAAATTCACAGGATTGATTAAAACATGTTTAATTTAGGCCCGTGCGTTGTTGGACTGCACAGTGAAGTTGCATTTGGACACATTAGAGTGTGTAATAAATCAACGTGTAATATAATTGAAATGAAAATCCGAATATTGATATAACAATTTAAAAATAAAATTTTGATTTTGAAATTTTAAATTTTAATAAAAGGTTTAATATATGTTTTGAATGTTTAATACTACTTTACTTTTATAGAAATTCAAAAAATTTAGTACAAAACAATGATTAAAAAACTTGCTCATATTGAGAGGAATATTAAGAAAATGGTGTGGTTGCGTCACAAACTATATCGTATAAGGAGTGTGTGTCGTATAAGTATGTAATTCATATTAGAAGCATGAGAAATTTTTTCTCTTCGTCCAATTTAAATTTAAATACCAAAAACAGCTTTTATAACATAGAAATATGAACAATTTATTTTATCGATTAATTAGAACAATAAGTCCGAGTTTTGAAAAAGCACAAATTGCAAAGGATTCTGTCATTTTAAATGATTCGAAACATATATAAAAAAATTTTGTTTCAAAGTTTGGACTAATAATTAAGTATCTATCAGCGTAGATTTTTTTGGCTGCAATATATAAGAACAACCGAGAAATAAAATTTCGAATTTTGAAGTGCATTTTTTAAATTTGCAAAATTTGTCATACAATTATATATAACTTTTAAACGACTTAACTTTTCAAAAAAAACCTTATAATCAATGCTTTAAAAACTTATTAACGAATCGAACACATTTTATCAAATGTTAATCGGTTTGATAGCTCATTCAAAAATCGCGCTCGTATATTTGAAAAACACCAATTAAAGAAAAACGAGTTTTAAGTTGAGATTAAAGATTGGTACGCGTGTATCACCAATAATTAAAATAGTTGTATTTTACACGCGACTAAAATTTCTTATTTTAATTTTTTCCATATAATGTACACACTGCAAAGGATTTTTTAATAAAAAAAAATCAATTTTACTGTGTACTGACTCCTCAAAAGAGCACTGTGAATCGCGCAGAGGCATTCGTGTTGAATAGTGGGGGTACTCTCCCACTGATACAACCACCCAAGCGACTAGCTTACAAGCCGCATTATTAAAGCAAGCGCTTTTTGCTTTTTGTAAACAGCCTTGCAAATGCGAAGAAAAATAAACTCATACATCTTCCGGCTAGAATCAGTAATTATCCACTAATAATTCAACATTTTTCGACACCAGGTTACTCATTCCTGTGCCTCTCGCTCATTTTATGCACACGGCTTCAAGATGGAACAACACTCCGTAGAAAACACTATGCAGAATGTGGAGCATGGAGTAAGTTTTTATAAATTCAAACAAATATCTATTTTTCATAATTCAGCAATTATAATATATATTTAATTTGAATTGATTACATTTTTTAAATTTTATATCTACACCATTTTATATTTATATATTTACTTATAAACAAAGTTTTTCTATATATTAATTTTTTCAGCTTGTGAGAGCTGATGGGAAACTCAGTATTTTAGCATGGAATGTTGATAATTTTGAACGCGATATTCAGGATCCAGAAAAGGAAGTGAGTAAAAATGATCATGCAGAGTTAGAACTAAGTTTGAGTGGGAAATAGTTTCAATAAAGTTTGTTTTCGATAACATTTTTGTTTACTGACAAATTTTATAATTCAACGATTTAATAACAATACAAAATCAACTGAAATTTAATTTTTTCAACCAATAGCCACAGACAAAGAAGTAATAGAATGTATATAGGAGCTGTGTTTAAGATTGTTTCAATGATGAATATTGATGGTGTAAATTAGATCGTCAGTTTTTAATTACCAGTAATCAAATAAATATGTCAAAACTCAAAAATTTTAACGTATTTCTAATTTATCCATATATACTGATTCAAATAAAAAACGCAACACTTCATGTGTAATTCTTGTACGAAGTGTTGCGTTTTTTGGATCTGTGTATTTTAAAATAATTATGATAAATAAACAGTATTTTTGTCATGCAAGCATGAAAAATACAGATTTGCTCTATATACACGGCAAAATTTAATTTAATTTAATTTAATGACTCAATAAAAATGAATTCTTTATTGAATGTCTTTAATTCTTGGAAGTAGAAGCATAATTTCCCAAACAAAAAACTTATATTAAAAACGTTTCACCGCTGTTCCCGTCATGTCATCGGACATTTTTCTATGCATTATATATGCAAAGAATTTGCAGTCTATATACTGCATTTTTGCTTATATGCAGTATATACACTCGGCAAAATAATTAGCGCCCCCCTTAAGTTTTTGGCATTTTTTAAACTGTCATAACTTTGATACATTTCATCACAAAATAATTTTCTTCACACTATATTAAATCTTGAAATCTCAACTTAAAGATTTTTCGTTGAAAAAATTTTAACTTTGCATCAGATCGCGTTGTTGTCTAATGATTCGGTGGCAGAAATTTCAGGGGAGAAGGCGCTAATTGTTTTGCGGAGTATACATAGAAAATTTTTTACTGTTTTTACTATAACGGGAACAGCAGTGTAAAAAAATTTGGACTCTCTCTTTCTCTCTCTTTCTCTGTCTCTGAAAAAAGAAGAATTGATATGAATTTGTTTGGTTTTTTTTTGTAATTCGAAATATTGAAAAAATGAAGTAAGTACATTTTAAAAAAGGAAAAGATGATCTTTTTCATTAAAAAAGAGAATATGAAAAAGGAAAAGAGGGCGAAAAAAGTAGGAATCTAAAAAAAGTAAAAAAAAAGGATGAAAGGGAGATTTTAAAAAGAAGAAGAAATAGAAAAAAACAACAGAATTTTTTAAAAGGATGGGGAGGAGATTTAAAAAAGGATTTCAAAGAAAAAGAAACAAAAAGCAAAAAAAGGGGATTTATATAGAAAAAAAAGAAAAACAAAAAAAAAGATGATCATTATATAGAAAAATAAAACAAAAAAGAATTTATATTATAAAAAAAGAAAATAAAATAAAAAAACGGATGAAAAAGGGATTTAAAAAAGAAAACGAAGAAAAGAGGATTTTTTAATAAGAGGAAAGTTCAAAATTATGGAAATTAAAAAAGAGAAAAAAAAATTTCAATACAGGATAAGATGATTTTCTATGTACAATAAAAAAAATTATCGCCGCTGTTCCCATCTTTTTTTCGAACATTTGTGAGGCGAAAAAGGGGCTCAGAGGGGGGGGGGGTTGGGGGAGGGGGGTGTTAGCCAAAGAAATAAATAACAAATGTATATCTTTATATATATATATATTAAAATTTATATTTAAATTAAAGTAGTAATATCTGTGCGCTTCGCGTGCCAACACCCTTTTGTTGTTTCAATAAATCCTCCTTTTTTTTTCTTTTATTTAATATAAATCCACTTCTTTTGTTTTTCGTTTTTTTTTCAAATCCTTTTTTAAATTTTTAATCCTTTTAAATCTTCTTTCCATCTTCGTCTCCTTCTCTTATTATTTATTGTCTCATTCTTTTTTTCTTTCTTTTTTTTGTATAAATTTGTTTACTAAAAGTCAAAGTACAGCAATTTTAGGTTAGTAAATTAGAAAAAAAAGCGTCGATCTCCTCCTTACCTTAGTTAGCGTGGTGGGCGGAATCCCCAAATATGGACTGTATTGGGTGATTATTTTTAATTATAACTTTAGCAAATTAATCCGTTCAAAAATAGAAAAATTCATTAAGTTTGAAAATGTACTCAAAGTAAGAGCTCAAGAATCAAAGGTAAGCAATTTTATTGAAAATGGAATGAGAAAAAGAATAATAATAATAATATGATAAATAATAATAAGACCGCTGTTTCAGTGAGACATAGAGAATTTTGAAGGGAATTGACCACTGTTCCAGTGAGCCAATTTTAGGAAAGGGTTTAAGATTTAACAACAAATTGGACCTGCACCTGTACCAACCTTTCATTGAGCCTTGTGCTGAAAAGCAAAAATGCAAGAAATTGCACGTGGTTGTAGCGGAAGCGCCGCGCTGCTAAATGAGCCAAAATGCAAATAGTCAAATCGAAAAATGCATCACACAGCGCGCATAATTAATCAGCAATTTCGTTAACTTACATAGCGGGAATTAAATGTTAACAAGCAGGAGTAACAATTTAAAAAAGTGGGTGAACTTTAGCGGGAAATAAAAGAAAAGAGTAGCAAAGCGGTTGAATGCGAAAAACACAGTGCGTCGTCGAACCGAATTTTCAAACAGTGAAAGCGCTCTACGCTTTCACTGCTATAATAGCAATGCTTCGCTTCGGCTATAATAGCCGAATTTCAAGCTCCGATAAGGATTTATACAATTCAAGCCGAATTATATATACACTCCGCACAACAATTAGCGGTCCACCTTTAAAAAATGGAAATGTTCAAACCTTCATAACGTAGGCGAATTTCATTGAAAATTAGATAATTTTTTGTTTGTTTGAAA